>CAJQUW010013123.1:0-146329 GCA_907163375.1 Prostheceraeus crozeri
ATCAATGAAAGATGGGCCTAACTGTGATTTTCAATCATTTTGTGGCACTCTAAGCTTTCAAACGAGCTATTCGCCGACTCTCTACCATTTCTAGAACCAAAGTTGGAAGAAACGGCTGCCTGAAGAGGGGGGTCGAAGGTCGAAAGTTCTTCGTAGTTTGGCCGTACGACTTTGGAATCAAGTCCTAGTCCCAAGATTGGCCAACCAAAAAAGTCCAATGCCGCCCGTCCATTTTCAGTACGAGGCTTTTGTTTAGCCGACTTCAGCAACCCTTTCTCACTCAAAAACCCTCTGACTCGCTCTAAACATGACCAAAGTTCAATGTCACTCCCAAGCTAGCCAAGGAAAGATGGGCCAAATCCTGTGATTTCCAATCAATTTGTAGACTATTGGCTTTTCAAACGAGCTATCGCACGACTCCTTAACCATTTCTAGAACCAAAGTTGGAAGATCGCTGCCGAGGGGGGGTCGAAGTTCTTCACTTTTAGCCCTATGACGCTGGAAACAACTCTCCTAGATCCAATTGGCCAAAAAGTCGAAATCTGCCGTCCATTTTCACGTACGAGGCTTCGTTTCGCCGCTACAGCCACTTTCTCACTCAAAAACCCTTTGACGGCTCTCTTACATGACCAAAAGTCTCAATGTCATCACAAGCTTCAGCAATGAAAGATAGGGCCTAAACTGTGATTTCCAATCAATTTGTGGCACTCTAAGCTTTCAAACGAGCATCGCACGATCTCTTACCATTTTAGAACCAAAGTTGGAAGAAGAATCGCTGCCGAGAGGGGGCGTTCGATGTTCTTCGTTGTTTTGGCCTAACGACTTTGGAAACAAGTCCCCTTGTCCAGATTAGGCCATAAAATGTCCAATGCCGCCGTCCATTTCACGTTCGAGGCTTTGTTTAGCGCTTCAGCACTTTCTCATCAAAAAACCACTCTGACGTGCTCTACATGACCAAAAGTCTCAATGTAACTCCCAAGCCTAAGCCAAGGAAAGTAGGGCCAAATGTGTTTCAATCAATTTTGTAGCACGCTTGGCTGTCAACGAGCTATCGCACGACTCTCTACCATGTCTAGACCAAAGTTGGAAAGAAACGCTGCGAGGGGGGGTTTCGAAGCTTCTTCATTTTTAGCCCTATGTACGCTGGAAACACTCTCCTAGATCCAATTGGCCTATAATAGTCGAAATCTGCCGTCCATTTTTCACGTACGAGGGATTCGTTTGCCGGCTACAGCACTTTCTCAATCTAAAACCCTTTGACGGCTCTCTTTCATGACCAAAAGTTCTCATGTCACTCCCAAGCCATCAGCAATGAAAGATAGGGCCCATACTGTGATTTCCAATCAATTTGTGGCACTCTAGCTTTTCAATGAGCTATCGCCGACTCTTACCATTTCTAGAACCAAAGTTGGAAGAATCGCTGCCGAGAGGGGGGTTCGAAGGCGAAGTTCTTCGTTGTTTGGCCTACGATTCGGGAAACAAGTCCCCTAGTCCAAGAGTTGGCCAAAAAGTCCAATGCCGCCGTCCATTTTCACGTACGAGCGCTTGTTTAGCAGCTAACAGCCACTTTTCACTCAAAAAACACATAAAACACCTGCACCCAAGAAACACACCATGCAACAGGAATTTCATCAGGGAAACCAAATCTAAACACAAAATAAAACTAAAACCTCCTAACAAAACCAAATACAAAGACCGCCGCCCAACAACCACGACGGTCGACAAAACACACCACGACGGTAGACCAGAACCTCACCAAAAACCCCAACTCGCGCTCCAGAGGGGGGGCGCTTTGTGCAGTTGGGAGGATCCTTACTTACTTGTCTCATTGAACTTGACGATTTGCAGTTGATTTTTTATTGGCCATTTTTGAGGATGACGCGGATTCCATGCAAATAATTGTAGATGAGCTTAAATAAGCAGGGAAAAAAGGTCGGTTGAAAGATGAACAACGAGAAAAACAAAAATTTTGACAATCGGCAAAAAGGTGTTGATCCACATCAATGGACACGTATAATATGAAGACGAGTTTGTTTACCTTGGACAGAATATCTCCTTTCAAGCCCGCCAAGAACAAGAAATCCTAAGAAGAACACAAATTGCGTGGATTTCCTTTTGGAAACTCAAGCCTTCCACGTGGTATAGTTTTTTTTTTGAAGATGAAGAATAAATAAAGTTTGTTTTTGATATGTGAATTTGCCTGTCCGGGAAATACGGATCCCAAACCTGGTCTCTATCACGATCCAAGAGATAACTCGAAACAACACAACTGAGCATGGAACGAAGGATGATTGGAGTCACTCTGAAAGACAGGTTAGAAAACGAAGAAGTAAAGGAGAGAACAGGATTAAAGGGAGTTGTGATAGAAGCGAAACATCTCAAGTGGAAGTGGGCTGGTATGTATAGGTGACCCTGATAACAGATGGAGCCATAGAATGACGGCATGGATAAAGAGAAGGAAAAGAACCTGGAGGACAGAGAAAGAGTGGATGAGACGAACTCCCAAGGAACTAGGCGGCTGGCGGCTAGCGATGTGCGACTGGATTCTATCACAAGGGAGGCCATTTTCGCAAGGGATGTAATCGGATAACGTATGGAACGTAAGTATCCTGCTCTGTAAGGTATTTGATGATGCCTATACGAGGATCGATTCACTTCTAGGGATGACTTTGCTCTCTCTTGTAGGTCTTACTTTGCTCTCTGTCGCTTCTGTCATGGCGTTTATTTCAGGATTTAAACTCCAGTCTGGCAGGATTAAGTCGGCAGCAATGACATTAATCGATTAACATTAATTTCAATTGTAGGAACTGACAACAAACGTAAATGATTTTGAAAAGACATGAGCTAACTGTTAAAAATTGAATATGTGGGTATTCTCCCGATAAACGCAAAACTTGAAAATAATCCGAGTTTCGCATGGGAGGATTATCTGACGAATTGATTGCTTTTTTAATGCTCTTTTCAATCCATTATTGAATTTGGGCGTTTGTGAGCAATCAATTATTGTAATTGAGATTTCAGGAGCAACAATTAATTGAAAACAAAAACAATGGTCATTATTATTTGAAATTGAAGTCAAAAGCAGTAAATGATTGACTGTGGAGTGGTGAACATTTCAATCAAACTAAATATGAACAAACAATATCATTCTAACTACTGTATTATGAGTCGATAATGCATGTTTTTTAATTGTTCATATTGAGTCATGACTGTTTACGCCTGATAATGTGGAGTACCTGTAATAATCATGGAAACCTGAAGGACTTCCATGACGAATAATCATCACCCCACCCACAGAGAGAAGAATAGGAAGCTTATACCTAGTGGTCATTTTCAGATAAATGGGGGGCCAAAATTCGGAAAATCGTGTTGGTTGTCTCTATACTTTATTCATGTAGATTAAACTTAATCGATTCTGTTTCTTCTACTGTCAATGTCAGATAAACACCTCACCCACTTCCGACGTTAGGGAAGAATTCGCTTCTTAGCTTTCGTTTTATTTGGGTGCTGTAGCTCATTGTCGACGTCAATTGGCCTGTAAAAAGTTGAAATGTCACCAGCTATTGTTTACAAATTTCGCGGCCATCCTGACAGACTCAGTTGAGGGTAAGTAGGTTTCTGTGTGATGTTTACAAACTTTCTTTTACACGCATCGTAGATTGATTAAAGTGTTTAAGTTAATTTCTGATCTCCACTTTCATTAAAAAAATCCGTCATAGAGTACATGTCACCAACTGTTGGTGAACATTCGTCACCATAACAATTATTCAATTCAACATGTTCATAAATAAACTCGTATGTTAGAAACATTCTATGTACATTTTTCTGAAGTCCAACAAAGTGTAAGAAAATAAAATCTATATTACTTTTGTGACTAGAATATAAGTGGAAAAACCAGACAAACGTTATTGTTTTAGGGTTAAGTCAGAGTAGAATTGGTTAAGGAATGTAACATTAGTATCAGGAGATTTGACACAGATAGCTTATGTAAGAATATCTATATTTTTCGTAAAACTTTGATCTTATGACAGCTCGCAATAGCACTTTGTTGTAAAGGAATGTTAAAGGTTTTTATTTTTTTCTCATTCTAGAAAAACTATAAATGTAACATTCGTAACGGTAACATTCGTTCACGTGAAGGACATGTAACAGAATCAGAGAAATCTAGTTTATCTTTCTTTAACTGTATCTGTTATTTATTTTTGTATCTTATAAATAATGATTTTTCTCATTTCAGATTTGCCCCTGAACGCCTGCTGAACGTTCAATAGATACCGAAGAAAAAAGAAACATGATTTAGCTTATAAGAAAAAATCGCGAGAGACAAAAGAAAAAATACGTTCTGTTTGTGTTCTCGGTTTACGGATGCTCAAACAAAGGAGGAAAACGGTTGCATCACGTAGTACAAAAGCAATCGCAGTTAAATTGTTAAAGAAGAATAGCTCAGGTAAGAATTAAAATGCCCATATTCTAATAATTTTTGTCTGAGTTAATTCGATTTTTTATTTTTTCAGGAGCGTCGAGGATCATAGTACGGATGATGACCAGAAGAGGATTTTCACGTGACAATTCCGTGCTGGAGGGAAAATCAGAATACTTTCTTCGATACAAACGGTCGATTGGAGCAGAAGTATATATTTGATCAAAGAAGCAACTGAGGAGAACGCGATTTAAAAGTATCACAAAAAAAAAGCAATTAAGTGATGGGGTCGGAAACTGATTTTGGTGGGTTGACCTCACAAGGACATTCTTACTGGTGTAAGACCAAACTTACAAATGACGTTTCAAGCTGCCGGCTTATCAACATCATCTTTGCCACCAATCTGTTTAAAAAAAACTTCAGTTTTCAATGAGTTCAGTCTGTATCTGAAATCAAAGAGTGTCGTTCAATGGATAGTACTAAGAAAGGATCCAGTGTAGGTAGGGATTCTTTCGGTAGAATATTGAAAAAATCGGTACCAATATATGGCTCGCAAAGACATGAGATTTTCAAAAAATGTTCAAAAACGTAGATCCAAATATACCTATCTTTGTTCGCAAACTTCGTAGCAAAACGAAATGTTTTGATTGGAAAATCAGGTAGTGGATTTTTTTTTTAATCGTGATGACGTTTCGCGGTATGTCCTGGAAAAGGGACACCGTGACAATAGAGATGGATCGTATATTCAGAAGCGTTTTCTTACAAGAATATAGGAAAAAATTTGTATAAGAAATTCTCCAGTGAAAATCTTCTTGAAATTATGTTACACACCGGTTTACAAGGTCTCCGTCGGCTAATATCAAACTGGTGAACTTTCATTAACCGACGACTTTGTCTGTGCATATACCATCAGAATTTTGATCTTTTGCTGTATCATTGAAGGAAAAACGGGTTTGATGTCTCCAAATTACCCTGATTAGTTGCTTGAATGCATTGATGAATTAGCTAGAGCTCAGACGCGTTTATCTTATGTCATTCATTACTGACTAAATCCTCAGGAATGCACTCTGAAACGATAACGTTCAATAATGGGATAATGTGAAATGAGGCAAATGGTTGGTTATGGTTAGTTAGTTTCTGAACTCTTGTATATGAAGTTTTTCTTCAAACTTTTCGTTGGGGAAAAATTCGCCGTTCCCGTTTTCAAAACATCACGTAAACCGCGTCTACATCAAGTTCAAGTTGTGTAGAGAAACTTGAAGGAGAAGCTTAAACACATCTGAAGGTTCTTATACACATGGATTTTGCACAGATTTAACTGCGCAGTTCAAATGACGAGGTGCAAAGCGCTTACTGGTCGCTGTCGCAAGTAACATTCTTCCTCTCGTTGCCTACTTTAGATCTTATGACGGAGAATTACATAGCGCTTCACATTGTGCCATATATGGTGAGCTTGAGGGATTCCGCAAGCATGTTTTTTTACATCATAAATTCTTTTTATTCACTAATATGAAAGAAAATGGAAAGATAATAAAGCGGGGGCATTTCTTAACAGATAGCCCAACTTCACAATACCGTAACAAAAGTATCTTTGCTGTCGTTTCATGCTTCGAGATGTCTTCGTCTGTCTGCTACATGGAGTTTCTTTGAGTCATCACATGGTAAGGGTCCATGCGATGGACTCGGGAAGCAGTGATTAAGAGAAGAGGCGGATAACTCGGTGAAGCACGGCAATAACATAATTCAGGACATGTGCTGAATTCCAGTCATGGGCTAAGGAATTCCAAACAAATTCAAAATTCAAGATTTTCACCATTTTGACGCTGATCTGACGCCGCTTAAGTTAGGTCTCGCCACATTGTCACAAGAGATAATCTCATTCGGATATCCTCAACGGATGCAGGGTCCATTATGTTATAGGAATTGGAGTTCCGTATCATGTTATCGTCGCACTTATCTTGATGTTATGATAAATGTGTCATGGGCATAATACTTTGACTGCCCCTGTGATGGACATTGATTTCCCACCCAAAAAGTCGAGAGTATTGAAAAAAGTACCTCTCAAATGAGGCGTCATCGTTCTGAAGCAGGAGTGACGAGGACTATGAGAACTTTTACTTGTACAAAGTTCATTTTTGTCTCTAACTTACAAGGAGTCGAGAGTTGATTGTGGAAAATGGTACAAAAGAGGTACTAAGGAATCATGGATCCTTCTTTAGTAAGGTAGCGATTCTGGTTAAATTATCAAGGAATTGTCTGGACTCTAAACATTTGTGCAGGTAAGTGGTTGTTTATTTGCTATTCCACGTACAGCAAATGCTTATGGTAACATTCAATGACAAACACCGCATCGTAATCAAAGAGCGACTACATCATTCGATATTAAAACGTGTGAAGCTTGATCATATCTGGCTTGTAAGAGAATAGATTATGAATAACTTCAAGTATTTTGTACTTTTGTTTGTTTGTATGTAGAGTTATAGAATTTTTTTATTCACTGCATTACGATTCTGTTTTACTTAATGACATGTACTTTACGTAGTGTAATACATTAAATGATTTCTTGACAAAAGATATGCTTAATTTGGGCTAATATCATAAGCGAATACAATATCGTGGTAACATTCGTCTCGTTCAAGTTGAAGCCTTATCGAGGACTTCAGTTTGATTATGAGGGATTGCCCAATTGTACGACCATATTTTGTTATTATATCGTTGTATGGAAACTCAAAGTGTTTTTTAATGCCTTTGTTATAACGTATTAACCTTACATATAACTACAAAAATTACAATAATATACATTATTATTGTAAAGTGTGCCGTAAATCATTATTATAATGTGATAATTTCTTCGAACGAAATGGTGTGCAATACCACATGTTAGTATCAAACGACTTCAGACGTATTACAGTAACATAATTACTGACAATTAAGATGGAAACTAATGCGTTTTCCCCAAATCGAATATTGATTACTATTCATTTCGTATCTCAATTGTTTTTGCTAATATACGTAATGTTTTTACTAGTTATTTACAAACATGCTGTAAAAAAATTTTACTAGAAATTCCTAGTTTAATTTTTTGCAGATGATGCCTTCATACCATGTATTTATTCAGATATTGATTAAGGACTAGAAATTTGAGATACTTTATTTTTTCGTGATTTTCAAATCGAATTGGACCATTTATCGGAAAAAATGGTCCCTATAAGTAAGCAAAGCATGATTATGACATCACTATGTATGCGGTATGTATTCTTTGTTGTACACGCATACATGTAGACAACAAAGGTCTACTCACAGGTTACGAACCAGGGATTAACAAATACTTGCTTGCAATTTAATTGTTCTTCCAATCAATTAATTGATATTGAAATACTGAGCAATCAATTATTAATTGAAATTCAATTAATTTTTGAGGATCCTTGCTCTTTCCTTTGCCGCTGCCATTATTGATTTCTCTTTTTTTTTCTGATTGAATGTGTCGTTTTTAGATCGATCAGCATGGAAAGGGTCTTTTTGATCACAACATTTGTTTTGAGGGCACCTATTCAGTAGGTGGATTAGAAAAGTCATTAGATTGCTGTTCAACAATGAAATACAAGCCAGACTTCGTCGTTTATTGTAAGAGAAGCAGGGCATTATGGGTCGATCATATATTTGCAGGTAGAATGAGACGCCTGGGGAGGCGACCTCCTCATTGGGCAGTAGTGTAGTCCCATGTATATCATCGTGTTGGCATTACTTTATAAAAATGTTAGTACTTTTTAAAATGGATATAGTCCTTTTTTATTCCTGCTATTTGTAGCACAGCTTGCAATCCATAAGTGCTCTCGGTCAAAAAATATTATCGCATCGAATTCCAAGACTGCTGAACTTCGATCGCAACAGCATTGGAAACTTGACATTGTCTTTAAATGTATAAATAAACAGTTTTCTGGTAAGAGAACGAAAGGCATCTCCTGTAGGGTTGCAAGGTGGAGATTTTCCTTTATATTGTGTAGATCATCTTTAATGATGTGATATATTGTTCAACTGACAATCGAAACCGTAATTATTTCGGGGTTTACTCTGAGGAGGCAGTATTGGAGCAGGAGTTATAACGTTCTATGATTGATTGGAATTGTATGTCAATGGCTAGATTACAAAACTAAAAATCATGATTTGGGAATTTTTATTCGGATACGCGCCATAATTGGTGTCAGTTGTGGTAAACAAAAAAATTATTGACGAACAGCATTAAATTTAACGGACAGATACAAATCCTAGTCAGATATAATATGTTCAATTATCGGTCATGCGCCTAGATCATGAAACTGTAAAAGAAAGAGCATCAAGTATGGGAAGGCTAAACTACATATTCAAGTGCAGACGTGATCAATGTAAAATGTGCTGGGAATATGGTAATAAAAGACAACTTAGTAATATGATGACAATAATCAAGGATGGACTGCAAGATCATAGATGTAAAAAACACTTTACCCGGTCAGCCTCCCACAATGTATTAGCAAATTGTTGTTGATTTCTGGACTTTAATTGCGGACACTGATCATTTCAAGCTTTTTCCTAGGTGTGTGGAATCAACAAAACCAACTTTAAGACTGAAAAAATGAAAAGTCAGGTTAGCGTGGAGCAGAAATAGATTGAATATGATTAAGATGACGGAACTCATTAGACGATGACAATTTGAGATGTTTCTTTTATACGAGGAACATATAGGTCGATGAGTGTCTGCAGTCATAAAAATGACCACAATGAATACAATCGCTACGATAAAACAACATCTTTTTTTAACTATGTTTTAGCCAAATGGCTTCCGTCATCTTAATCATTTTTCATTCATTTTCATGTCCATCGTAACTGACGTTTCATTTCATTTCTAAGAGTGGTTTGCTGATTCCACACATAGGAAAAAAACCTTGAAAATGATCTGTGTCCGGCAATTAACCTCCAGGCGGTGGGGGGGGGGGCATATTTATGCCCCCTTTGTATTTTTCGATCTAATTGATGAAATTATGAAAACGTATGATTCTTGACATTTTCAGTAAGCTTATTTTTTGCGTATTTTTGGACAATTTCTGTTAAAATTATTAAAATTGGATACAGGAACGACGTTACCTTGTCTTTATTCAAAAGCACTTTCGAAATTTTATCAAATCAGTGAAATTCTTCAGAAAATTTTGGCTATGAATGAATGTGCTATTGCTTGGAATCACTCATTACGTATAGAATAATCTTATTTTGACTATAAATAAACTTTTAGGCTTATCACGGTTTACCAATTGCAAAATTTGAAATAAGCTTGCATATACTACGTACAAATGATATTTGTAAGTACTTTATAGAGTAATATAGTTTTTACATGTTTTTTATTACTGTTTATGTATTGAAAATATTTTCACATGTATATTGTTATGTATTTTTTTTACATGTAGGCAATGTATTTTTACATGTAGGAATGTATGTGTACTTTTTGACATAAATATATGGAATACTGTTTTCAAAATTTGTCTAGAAAAAATGCGTTCTAAACCACTATAAAGATATTTTTGTGAGATTATTTCAATGCGAACCACCGCCTTGTATTCAGTGAATTGAAACATGTTTGAGTCAATTTTTGCGATAATCTGATGATAAAATTTCGCTATATAACATTAAAAAAAATTTTTTTCTGAAAAAACGAATTTTCAAATTTGCAAAATGCTATTTATTGCATGAAGACAGTAAATTAAGTATTTCAAAATGGCTCCACTGAATTCAGCATGTCGAAATGTGTAAGGGCAGCATTCATAAAATTCGCTCATTTTAGTTTAGGATATCCTGGGGGGGGCAATAAATAGCCCCCAACCGCCTGGAAGGTGGCTGAAGGGCCACCGCCTGGAGGGTAAGTCCAGAAATCAAACTATCAATTATGTTTAGAACTTCTGAATTCTTCTCCGCTTTGTCTCCAATCGAACAGATCTTTCAGTAGATCCAACCATTGTGATGATAGAGATTTAAACTAAGATTGTAATGTGTTACGTTTTATGAGTTGTGTGTGTTTAAATAGCAATGTGAAAATTATGAATGGTTGATCTAAGCAAAGCGGCTTTGTAGGTGTATGAAGTTTGCTTGACAACATACGGGTATGACATGACGCGTATGAGTAAATGTACTTGAATGACAATGAGGAAATTGCAACCGCATTGTAAATCATTTCATCGGCCATAACGCGAGCCAGATCCAAAACCAAACTACCGACCAAAACCAGAAAAGTTGCGGTTTTGGTTCGACAGTCGTCTCGACTAATCGATACTGCGATATTGTATTGAATGCTTGCTATAACAACAGAATATTCCCTCAAAGCAGAGAATGAATTAATAGATTGCGTTTATGCTATTAACGCCATGTTATGAATGCACAACCCTATGATCCCTAAAAACAATCATGCGGTTTGAGAAATGTGGTAACAGATGTTGCTATTTTCTTAATACAGATAAAACAAACAATAACCTCTTAATGAGAGTTCATAAAAATAAATGTAACAATGTAACGTTTTAATTTAGATTAAATTAAATCATTTCAAAATCGAATAAGTAGTAAGGAAAGTCATCATTAGAGAACAGTTTTAAATCAATACCCCCTCCCTTCTGACTAAGTAGTAAGGAAAGTCATCATTAGAGAATAGTTTTAAATCAATACCCTCTCTGTCTTCTAGGGGTCCCTTAAGAAATTTTTTTATTATAAAATGAGCAACATAAATGAGTTTTTGAAATTATATGGAACACAAACAACAACGAATTTCGATTTAAAGAAAATCGCAAATCAATTGGGAATAAAGAATTTTCATGTTCTAATGAGAGTCGAATTACAATTCCTAAAAAATAAGCCAACAGGAACCTTCAGTTCCCGGAACAAAGTTCCATCAATAACTATAAATTTCATAACAAATCTTCCTACGTCAGATGAAAAAGGAATACATTGGTCTGCAGGTATCTTTAATATAAATCGAGATAATTACTTATTCGACCGCCCGGAGACTGAAACTATTGGTTCGACTCTTATGGACTTCCACCTACAAACGAAGTCGAAAAATTACTTGGCAATGGAATTTATAATACATTTCAAATTCAAAAACCAGGAACTACTTACTGTGGTCAATTATGTCTTTATGTTTTATTTAAATTACAAAAAGGAGTACCATTTCTTGATATTATTGTTATAATTGAACGAACCGTAGGTTCTATGGCTACGCCTAACAAGGGAATTTCATTTTCGAAACGTTAGTTCCAATAATAATAATAATGATAATTAAAAATCACTTCGTTGTAATTCATTATGATAAAATCGGCCTCTGATATTTTCATCATCTAAATCTTTGATTTCGTAAGTAATCGGATAAGTTTGGTTTATTTTACAAACTTCAAATATTTCTTTAGTCCAGTATCCGACGAAGCCTTTTTCAAATTTATTCTTATATTTAAATATTCTAACTCTATCTCCAATTTAAATTTCGGCTTAAGTTTCTGCAAATTCGGATTACTCTCATTCGAATTATTATTTTCGTTCGAACTTAGATCATGATTTCGATAAGCTAAATCATGCCTGTAAGCTGCGGCATCTACTCTATTTATTGGTTCTTCACCTGGTTTCGGATTATTATTCTCATCTAGTCTTATATCTAATCGAGTTCCTGGACCGGTATATCAATGACCAGGAAGATGTTTTTCTTTCGAATATTTACTCCAAATAAAACAAGGAAAGTTTTCTAATCTTTTTTGTATGTCGTTACCTTCCATAAATTTTACAATTTGAGTTTTTATTTTTGTTTAATAGATAATTTAATAAATCTAAATTAGCAATTTTTAATTTAATTAAATTTTCGGAATTTGTAGAATTCATTTTAAAGATAAAAAAAATTTGAAAGATAAAATAAATGTTTTACCTTATCATACTAGGACTTAGATATATTCCAGAACCATCTTTAGTTTCTTTAATTTCAATTAAATCATCAACATTGTGGAGAATATTTATAAGAACACGTTTACCTTCTCAATAATTAATTTACGAATAAAAATATCTATACTCTTCCACCTAGACTTTCTCTACTCGTTTATTATGAGACGTTTTTGTTTTATGCTGGCTTCTCTGCTTTATTTTTTATTACTGCTTGGACAGAATACCACTGTCCCACCTGCCAAAACTTCAGCTGCTGCTCTGCTTTATTATTAGTGGATTATGGGAGATTCCACCATTCTGTTTCTTCTTGTAATTGAATATTTTATCACTTGGTTTACTTAATGTATCTTTTTTTTTTAATCGTATAGTTTAGGGGTAAAGTATTTTTGTCAACATATACGTAATTTTAAATCAACAGTTTTATATTACTTTTCGTTTGCGACTTTTTAATAAACAAATTTATTAATTAGGCATTTTTAATCTAATAAGTTATGAAAAATTTTAATTATTTAGTTATGAAAAAATTTTAGTTAGATTTTTTATCTATTCTAGTTATGAAAAATTTAATTCACTTATCTTTCCCATCTTTCATTAGAATTTACTAGATCTTTTAATTTCTAGCAATAAACCATAAGATAATGAAGTTGTTGAATTTTTTTTCATATTAATTGTTACATCACAAACCTTGTTAATAATATCATAGATTGTGCTTAACTCGAAACAGAAAAAGGATATAAAATGTCTCAATTCCAGGAGTTAATTGTGGTTCAACTCAAATTATTATACAAAGATTTCGTTTAGCATCATATCCTTCCATAAATTGATTATTGGTCTCATCGAATTTAATGGTCATAGGATAACGGGTATGATATAATGAAAATTGTTAATTCGAATTGTATTAATATGGAAAAGATTGTTGTTTATCAAAACTTGGAGAATTATTTCTTTGAAATGTTAGTAAATAAATAATCTTGGAGTATTCGAAGTTCTAGTAAATATGCCAGTTAAAATCTTTTTGTT
Organism: Prostheceraeus crozeri; assembly: GCA_907163375.1. Lineage (NCBI taxonomy): Eukaryota > Metazoa > Platyhelminthes > Polycladida > Euryleptidae > Prostheceraeus > Prostheceraeus crozeri. The sequence continues at coordinate 13,379 of CAJQUW010013123.1, forward strand.
CGGAAAAAGTTACTGAACTAGCAGTTCGCTTTTAGAAAAATTTACTCGGAATTGGCTTTGTTAGTATTTAATCTTTTGCAATAGCTGTTTTCAACCTCTAAACCAGGAGTTCAATATGCTTAATCACCATTCAAGGTCTATCAATTTTTAATTTTGCTTTTTTTCAGGTCTTACCAAAAAAAGATTAAATTCATTATTTGCTGTACGATGAATTATTAATTTAAATTTTTAATTGATATGAGTATTTTATGCATAATCTAAATATCCGAATAATTGGGAGACAATGACAAATTATACTGTTCTGTTTACTTTTCTTGTTAAATTCACAGTCTTTCTTTATATGCACTATTGTTTGTTTTATTTAAAATGTTTTTGCACTATTATTTTCTACATCTATTCGCCATTTTCCTGGTGCATCTGTTCAGCGTGAGTTAAATCATCAACAATTTGTTATACCATCCATTAGTATCAGGAAACCAACCTTCGATTTCATGCTTTTTATTATTTTCACCAATTGTTACAAATTCTAAGCATTGTATCAATTCACTGGAGAATCACTTATTGTTTCTATTATTTTGTCGTTGCAACATCTAAACGGCATTTGTGTAATAATCTTGGAAAAAATTATTCTCTTAGTGCAATATTATCGGTATTTGGTAATGGTGTTTGTAAAACTTGGCATCACTATATAAAAGAATATTCACAGTGTAAAAAAATGAATCAGGTTAAATATAAAATAACTCTGCTGATTATCAACTTCAAAAATTAAATCACCTCCAGTATTTACTCTACTGGGAAAGATCCGGGTTCATTGCACATTACTGTATATTAGTCATTCTTTTTTTGATTGTTAACATGACGAACGGAGGATCGTCTAATCTAAATTTATTTTCGATAGAGCGTAAGAATCATTTTTAAAAAATAATTTGGATCTTTTTTGTTTTTCTCACAGACAGAAAAAATTTACTAAAAAAATTAGTAAAAATTTACTAAATATTAATTTTTAGAATTTTGCTAGAGCCAGCTCCGCTTCAGCTTTGTGGTTAAGACAGAAGGTTGCTGCTCCACGCCATTACTCTTATTTCTTCAATTGAACGTTTTCATGGCTACGGCCTGATTATCTTCATTATGTTTACTATCAGACGGAGCTCCGCTCTCAAGGTTTCCCCCACAGCTATGTTAGCAATTTTGTTTTTTGTTTCCTCTGAAAGTTTTTTAACTTTTTTTTAGTTCTTCAGAATCATTCCTAAGTTTAGAATAGTTTCTAATTGTTTTAATTCGTTTTTTTTTGTCATTCATTATGGTCTTTTTTTTGTGTTTGGTTTTTTTTTCTTTTTCTTTTTTTTTTATTTTTTTTTCTTGTTTTTGGGTTTCTTTTTTGCTTTTTTTTTTTGTTATTTTTTTTGCTTGATCTTTTTTTTTTTGATTTTTTTTTATGTTTTTTTTATTGAGACTTAACAGCATTTGACATTGCACTAGCTGTACTACCTATAGCAGCTGGCTCCTTTGGCAGCAGATGTAATCCAAATCTTTATTATTTTTAATTAAGTTACGATTACTTCCAATACCAGAAAAGATACCAGCCCTTCTTGTTTGGACGGCACCTGCGGTGCTTAGGAATTTTGTGTTCCGACTGTTTTCTACACTGTCATAATGGTAAACGATTTCGTAGATGGTTCTAGACAATTTTTTGATTTGAAGCAAAATGTTTAAGATTGTGTGTTTATAAATTATAGGTAGCATTTTTTTGGATTAAATTTGACTTTTGGCGAAAAAATATTTACGTAATATTTAGCGCTAAGATTTACGTTTATGATAAGGGTAATTAACCTCAGGTCCTTTGGTCGATCGGCTCTAAGCTCGAGGGCTTCGCTCAGATAGGTTAGAAACCTGAAGACTCTTCGTCGATCAAGATTTTCGTTTTGTGAATGGACAACAACTTCGGAGATAACTTTATTAATAGATGCCTGTCGCAACTTTATCTATTGCGATTCAAGCAGCGTTTTTGTGATGTACTTTAATTTCTGATCTAATAACTTGCATTTTCTGCTGATTAATGTTCACATGCGTTTTAAGAGCATTTAACTTAATTTTAAAAAGAGAAAACATCTAATTTTTGTCCTTTTTAAACAGAATTCTAACTGTTTCCCTTTATTTTCTTAGAGGTTTTATCTTCCCTTGTAAATTTTTCTTTATTTTCAAATGTTTTCTAAATTGATTTAAAAAAGAGTTTATTTCATTTTATCAACTCTTTGAATTAATGAGGTTTACTTCATTTATTATTCTATTCATCTTTTTTCATTTGTTGAGTAATTTTAGAACTCAATTTTCAAATCAAACACTATTTTGGAATGTGAGTTTGTAACTTGCCTTAAAATTTTATTTTTAATTTCTTTCAGGTAGTTTTTTTATTTCAATCTAATAGTTTTTTCTACTTGTTCTTTTACAATAATTTTTTATCTGTTTGTTTATTTTTTAAATGAACAGCCAAAGATTTTTAAATTAAAGAAGTAATATTAAAATTTTTTTTGATTTGTTCTTGAAATCTTTTAAAAAGTTTTGCTATAAAACCCTGCTTCTAGCTCTCCCCTATCCTTTTTTTATCAAGTTTTTTAATAATTTTTTTTTATTTCGTTTATGATTGTCCCCCCCCCCCCCCATTAAGTTTTAGCAACTTTAATTCATTCATCAGTGGAACCAAAACAAACAAAACGTTTTTTTTTTTTTCGTTATTAAATATATTTTTCTTTGTAAGTCATTGATTTGTGTACAACACAACATATTTTTATATTTGTTAACTCTGTATTTTTTTATGTTGCGGGCAAGAAATAGAAAGATGCAATGGACTTCCAGATAAACGTTCTCCAGTTTATCATGGAAAATATAATTTTCTCTTTCTATTTCTTAAAATTCACGATTAATTCGGGATATATGCACTCCACCAACATTTGGTAACATTATTCCATTTTTAACAATAAAAAAAATAACAGTAATTTTTTTCTAATAAAAAAAATAAAAAAATAAAATTTTTATTTTCTAATAAAAAAATAAAAAAATAAATGGATAAAAGCAAATTTTTTCTAACAAAAATAAAAAATGGAAAATCCAAATTATACTCCCGTCCGGCCAATCATCCTGTTTTTTTTCATCCCCTTATTTCGAACCGAGAATTTCAACAGGGAATTTATTGAAAAATGAAATGTTTTATTTGGGATAATAATATAATAATAATCCCCAATGTACATAGATGGTTAAAATATATTTATTTGAAATTACAAGCCTGAAATAATTTTTAGAAGAACAAAACATAAAGGCCACAATTACCATTCTATAGAATACTAAACGTTATTGTTTATTTCCAGGTGATCCAATTTATTAAAATTTAAAATGGATATAGTTTTTAAGGTAAATTAATATAATGATGTTGCGTATGTAGAAAATTTGAATTAAAAGAAAAATATTGGTAATCATTGGTCATAAATAATGTGTATGGATTTATCAGAGCATTAGTTTTTGCCCGATTAGAAAAAATACTGATTGGATAGAAAGAATAAAATTATTTAATTATATCAATATTAAAGAATTAGTTAAAAAAATAAAATCGTTTTCCAAGGGAAAAAATTAGATTTAAAAATTTGTTGATGAACAAAAAACCAATATATATTCATATAGAGAGTAAAAAACATAACGTAATGAATTATTATGTTTTCCCCAAGTTTATTACAGATGATACAATTTATAAGCAAGATAACATTAGAAATGCCCGGAGAAGATATGATGATGATACTTATATAAGATATATGATTGATTATATTCAAATTTTTAAAATATTAATTTGTTTAATAAATCTTATATAAATTGGTTTAGCTCAACATGAAAAAACTTTATATGTGGACAACACCTCTACACTGTATACTATTAAACAATATGACCAATAATCATAATCATAAAAATAAAACGAACCGAAGGTTTTTCCCCCCTAGGGCTTTGGCCCGATCCTTAAAGAATCTTTAAATTAATAATTAATGATGAATAATAATATTGATAATAATATTAGATGATGATACTAATAGACGATGATTTCCTTCCTGAAACCAATCCTGAAAAAGGTGTGAAATGGTAAAAAAGATTAATAAAAAATATTAGTTAATTATAAAAATTTAATGTGAAGAAAAATTTATATCTCATTTACTGATTGTACATGATATTTAATACACTTACATATAATCAAATAATTTATCTAAATTTACATTTTCTTCCTTACAATTGGAAATATAATAATGATGGTAAATAGTTGAATGATACTGTTTTCGACAACCCTATGTGTCGGAGTCTAACAAAATTTAAATTAGGATTTACATCTAAATCAATTTAAAATTTTAATCATCTTTAAATAAAAACTAAAATGATTTCAGATTTATGGTTGTTATTAAATTTTCCAAAAGAGATCAATTAGACCAATATTTTTCTCTATTATATTAATATCAGATAAAAGATGTAATTTAGAGTTAGATATTCCAATAAGAGAATGGTATCCTATCAGATCCTTACCAAAAAGTGTAATTTATGATGTTGAAGAAAAAATTTATGATGATGATGAAGAATCAATTTATGATGATGAAGAATCATTTATGATGTTGAAGAATCAATAGTTAGTGAAAATAATTTAAATATATATTTGATAAAACGTTATATGGATAAAACTTAATATGATTAAAAAACGTTATATGATAAAACGTTAATATGTTAAACTCAATATTATAAAACATTATATGATAAAGAAAATAAAATAACTTAAGGAAACGTGAAATTTATAATAATGATAAATATAACTTCCTAACTCTCAAGTCCTTGATATTAGAATGTTTATATCTAAAATTAAAACACAATTTTTTTTCTTTAAAAAATAAAAAAATGGAAAATATAACACCCAAGTTTTTTTAGAATTGTAACTTATGTAAAAAAAAGTTGCAAACAAAAGAAGTTATCAATCTCATTTAATAGTAAATTGCATTTACAAAATGTAGATCGAGTTGCTCGATGAAGGAAAATATATTAAAATTAAATTAAAAAAATTATATAACTATCTAGGAAACATTCCTACTGATATAAAAGTTAAAAAAATGTTTGATGATTATTCACATTCGGAATATAAAAAAGTTTTTAATAGTGAAGATGAGTCCATAACAAACCGTAGGTTCTGGTCTTCCTGAAGATGGAAAGATATTTATTTAGCGATATGATGAATTTAACGAAATATAAAAGATGAATTAAACGAATTTAAAAACGATGAAGCGTGGGGGCAGAACTAACAGATATAAAAATATTTATTTAAATTGAATTCGCCCGTTGAACATAATGAAACCGATGAAACTTTTTCTGATATTCTAACAAACTTTTATAATATATTTAAGAAATCTTTCAAATGTTATATGAATGTAGAAGTACTTTATACAAAAAATGGACCTGATGGAATTCCTGAAGAAATAATACTAGGACATTTTACGAATTCACAAGAAATTCATAATGTAAATGATATACAACCCATATTTGAATCGATGATACTTAAATTAGAAAATTGTATAATTGAAGCCCAGTTACGTGAATCTGGTTGGAGATTTGTTAAAATACTATCTAAGAAAATAGTAATTGATAATATAAAAATAATACTGGTGGTAGTTATGTTCCTTTACCTTTCAGTTACCACAAATAATCAACATAAAAAATGAAGATGATTATTGTTTTCTGTGGAGTATTATAGCACATTTACATCCTGCAGAATATCACAAAGAAAGACTAAGTCATTATAATAAAGAAGAATACATAAAGGAATTTGATCTTCGGATGGTTTACATGAATTTCCATATGATTATAATAGGTTAAAAAAGTTTCATAAAAAGAATAAAAATTTAATAGAAGTAAATGTTTTTGAATTAAATGTGAATTATGTTTCTATTGGTAAAATTACTCCACTTTACTCAGATTCAAAAAAATTTTATTTGAATAATAAAAAATTATGTCAATCAGAAATAGTATATAATGATAGGGGAAATTACAGGCATCATAATATTTTTTACCAAGGAAATATAATATGTACTGAAAAAATTTCAAATTGTTAAAACATTATCACCATAATGATTAATCATAATAATTATAAAGGACGTAATTATAATTATGATTATGATTCCGATTATTTATCTTTATCTTTAGAATATCAACAAAAATTACAAAATTTAAATGAAAGTTTACAAAATGTAAAACAGATTATCAACAACAAACAAAAATATTAGTACAAGAATATGGCCATAAATATCAAAATAAGATAGAAACGATTCAAGAATTAAATAAAAGACAATAATGACAATAAAGAATTAAATAATGAAGAAAATAAAGAATTAAATGAATGTTTAAAAAAATGTCAACAACAATATAAAGAACAATATATAATGAATATGAACAACAGCTGAAAATATTCATCAAAATTATCAACAGTCTGAATGATTTACAAAGACAAATTGATGAAACACATGAAATATATAAAGATATAAATTTGAAAATTTAAAACAAACAAAACAACCAGCACAAGCGAAAATGTTATATTATCAGGGTCATTTTATACTGTGTAAAGATGTTTCTATATTTACAAAAAACTTCAGATAATACAAATTTTCCCTGTCTTCAATGTATGACAAGTTTTAGAACTAAAGAAGAAATGAATAGACTTTTGGAGAATTGTCAACAAAACGAAGCAGTTGAAAATACTTTTCTAAGATGATTATTTAGAATACAATAAAATGGTATTTCAAAAATAAAGTACCCTTTATATTTATTGTGATTTTGAAGCATATAATGTTAACATGACACAAAATCACGGGACATCGGAGATGTCTTCCAGAGCTTCGCCCGATTCTGATAATTATAAATATGAAAAAAGTGCATCTGAACAAAGTAAAGAAAAATATTTATTTGAACAAAAACCATTAGTTGGGGAATTTACATTCACTCAAATTATCCTGAATTATTTAAATCAGAATATTATCAATACTATGGTGAAGATAGTTCAGAAATGTTTTACAAAGAAAGTAGAAGAATTACAATGACGTTTTTCACAATTGCTTGAAACAAATATACCAATGCTTCCATTAACGGATGAAGAAAAAATTAATTTTGTTAATGAAACAAATTGTTATTACTGTGGAAAAGAATTTACAAAAAATTATAAAAATGGCAGAGGTAGATATCTTGACAAGCGAAGCGACGGCTCTGCCGTCAAAGTAAAAGATCATGATCATCTAAATGGATTATATCGAGGTGCAGCACATAATTCTTGTAATCTTAATGCTAATAAATTTAAATATAACTTTGTTCCTCTATATTTCTACAATGGTTCTAAATATGATTTCCATCTAGTAATGAAAGATTTATTTTCATCTGAAAAATTACAACAACAACAAATAAATGTACTATGTAAAACAGAAGAAGAATATTTTTCAATGCAATTAGGTCGTATTAGAATTTTAGATGCATTTAGATTTTTTACTCTTATTCATTAGATGTTATGGGAAAAACTTTGAAATCTGAACAATGTAAAATATTAAAAAAGTAAATATAATTAAAAACCTTTAAAAGGCATATTTCCGTATGACTTCATAACTGGAGATAAAACATGTGGTTCACAGTCGAAGACTGATTTTAATTCTGTGAATAAAATTATAGAAGAAAAACAACTTCCTCCAATAAATAATTTACATCAACATTAAAACAATCACAATTATCTGAAGAAGACTATGCAGAAGCTGAAAAAAATTGGAGAGAGTTAAATTGTAAAACAATGTATGATTATACAATGAAATATCTTCAGATAGATGTATTAATCCTTGCTGATCTTTTTGAAAACTTTCGTGATATGTGTTTAGAATATTACGGAATAGATCCATGTTATTGTTATTCTACACCAGGTTTAACATGGTTAGCAGGATTAAAACATACTGGTGTTCAAGCCGATGGCTCTAGGACAAAGTCCGTTAAACTTAAACATTATAAAGAGAATACATATGATAAATTATTATTTTTTGAATCTGGAATTAGAGGTGGAGTTTCATCAGTTTTAGGTAATAGATATGTTAAATGTTATAATAAGAAAGTAAATCTACAAGAATATGGAATAATGAAACCTTTATCTCCAGAAGAAAAAGAAAAAATATTAGAAATTTTTCGAACGAAACGAGAAGGAATAGAACGTGAAAATGCAATTGATGAATTCATGAGAGAAAACTATTTGTTATATTATGATTTTAATAGCTTATATTCTTCTTGCATGATACAAGAATTACCAACAGGTGAGATGGAATGGTGTAATATCTTGATTATCAAAAAACATATGATGGAAATTATAATCATGGTTATATATATGAAGTTGATTTAGTATACCCTGATGAAATAAAAGATAAAACAAAAATATTTTCCTTTCTGTCCCGAAAACAAAATTCCCAATATAGAAGATTTTTCAGATTATCAAAAATCTTTAATTCCTAAGAAATACAGACCAACAAAAAAAACTTATGTTAACACAAAGTAATAAAGGAAAGTATGTTGTTGAAGGAAGAATGCTAGATTGGTATTTAGAACATGGAATGATTCTCACCAAAATACATCGAAAACTATTTTATCAAAAATCTAAATGGTTAAAAAATTATATAGAGTTCAATATTGAAAAACGTAAAATACCCCTAAAAGAAATAAAGATGATTTTGGAAACGTGTTCTTCAAAATTAATGAATAATGCATTTTATGGTAAGACTTTAGAAAATGTGCGTAATAGGACAAAATATTGAAATAGTTTATGATAAAGATAGGTTTTCAAAATTTAACAAGGAAACCTACATATAAAAGAACTACTAGATTTAGTGATGAACTATGTGCTGTACATTTACGTCGAATTAGCGTAAAACATGATAAGTTTAATTTTATTGGTTTCACTATATTAGAATTAGCTTAACTATTTATGTATAGATTTATGTATGATTATTTAGCACCTGCTTATGGCAAAAACTATAAATTACACTTTACAGATTCCGATTCTGTTTTCTTAGAATTAACAATACCGTATAATTCTACACTTGTTAAAGAAATAGATAAAATAAAAGATATCATTCATCCTTCTGATTTATGTAAAGTAAAAAGATGAATTAGAAGGAAATGAAGATTTCATAACAGAAGCTATATTTTTAAAATCTAAATGTTACTGTTATGATACAACTAATAATATTAAAACACATAAAACATTAAAAGGAATTTCAAAGGCATCAGTGGCTAATCAAATAACATTTCAAGATTATAAAAATGCATTATTTAATAATGAAATAAAAACAGCATGTAATTATAGACTTAATTCCAAAGAAACATAAAATGTTTTTAAAAGAAGAACATAAAATAGCATTAGATCCATTTGATGATAAAAGAAAAATTTTACCTGATGGAATAACTACCTTGAACCTTTTTAATTTTCTAATTTCTAAGATAGACAAATTTGATATATATATATATAAAATAAAAAAATAAAATATTATATCACTATATTTGTAAAATATTTTTATCACTCGGCAAACAAATGTTCTATAACTCTATCATGAAATTTTTTTATCAATATTAATTGTGATAAATCCATAATCGTTTGACCAAGCATTGTTACACGATTGTTTAAATTCATCTTTATTTCTTACACATAAATCTTTAACAAATCACTTAAGTTTCTTGCATTTATTTCAAATAGTATAAATATATTTGCATTCTTTCTAATAACACTTCCGTCTAATGAATACATACTTTGTGTTAAATAAAATACACTACAGTTATTATGCCTACCTCTTGTGAAATAATTTTTTCTCTGAACTGACTGATTTCTGTCAATTAACACAATCATCAAAAATTACACAATGTTTCATTGTTTTATCTAGTTTACTAGGATCTTGCATATTACCACTATCATCTATTAATTGTATTTTTATATGCTTATTTTTATTGGATTCTACTAACTGACTACTTTTTGCGGCTTCTTCACACCACGAACTTATTTCTTCTTCATCTTCAGATTTTTCATATTCTTTGAATAATGAAGCAATTGCTGTTTTTTAAGATTATTTTCAAATCCATATTTTAAAAATTGATAGACGGGTTGTTCTGCTGTTGTTGTATAAATTATAAGATTGTTATAATCCAAAAAATTTGGAGTCGTTAAAATTTTAAACAATAGGTACGTTTTATCACAACCTGATCTTCCGCAAATAACTGACAAAACTTTATTAGATAAATTTGGATGATGATTAAATTTAAGTTTTTTTTTATTTAATGGTAGTGCTTCACTCATTTTTTAACAAAAAAAATTATTTTTATTTTATTTTTATTTTTAAAGAAGAAGAAGAAAATTAAACTTCTCTAGCTTCGCGTGGGAGTTTATACCTCCCGAACGGGAGTTTATACCTCTCGAACGGGAGTTTATACCTCTCGAACGGGAGTTTATACCTCTCGAACGGGAGTTTATACCTCTCGAACGGGAGTTTATACCTCCCGAACCAAAAGACTTATCATATCTCTTCACCTCCAAAATTTATTTCTTGTCCTTTTCATCAGTGATTCTACATGTTAATGTTGTTAAGGGGGTAGTTTTTCTTGTAATAGGGAAATATATTAATGTTTGTGGGAATTACATTTAATTCTGATGACCAATGGGGTACAGTAAAAGGCTGGAAAACTGAATATTAAAATTTGACAAGTATTACCAATTTATATATCCTCCATTCAATAATGTCACAATGTACAACAATTGACTGTTATTTAATTTTTTTCTTCAGTTATTTTTTGGAATCTTCTCGCCTTGGTCGACCTAAATGATAACCTTGACTATAGGGTTTGTTTTTTTAAATCCTAATAGCTTTGACTATGATTCTAGGTCCATTGATTTAAAATCAACTTGATGATTTTCGGGTCTAAAGGTAAGTTTGAAAATTTATTAAATGCTGGGATGGGCCGGTTCGAAAACTGCAAAATGTAATTGTTTCTTATCTTTAAATGGTATAGGTCCTAAAATGTCCTCTTAATTTCATTTGATATTGATTTCGAAACTTCGTAAGAACCAGGAAAGAAAAGTTGGTTTATTTTCCAATGTTTTGGCCCTTTATCAGTAGAATATCTAAAATTGATCATTCACGGATCTTTGATAACGTTTTTGAATAGTGTTAAATGTAGAGAAACCTAGTCAATGCAATTTGATAATTTTTATTTTTGTTTGCCAAATGAAGAATGGGTTCTAATTACAAGTGTGTGATGAAGTAGTTGTTATAATTTTTAAAAAAGAAAAAACGTCGTACTAAATTTTGATAGAAGCCCAAAATCTCTGTCTAGAAGTTTTTCTATATGATTATTAATTTTGTCTTAAATCTGCTGAGTGATAATTCTCGGACGATTTTTTTAGTTAAAAGAAATTTTAAATAAATATCTTTTATCAAATATTTTTTTTATAAAAATCCATTAAAAATAAAAATCAACAACATATTTCAGCTACGGGCGAAGCCCTTAAAAGACTGGATCGGATTCGGATGTCCGTTATACTTTTATAATCCTCTTCATTTAGAAATCTTCGTTTTCTAACAGTCTTAGGTTTTAATATCGAGCATGAATTTCATTGAAGAACTAGAAATTTGTCGCTTCTTTTATTGCCCGGTGATATTGAAAATATTTAATTATTTAGTAATTCTTTGTGGATCATCTGGTTAAAAATACAGTTGTTTCTAGTTTTCTGTATTTTCAGATATAACCTTTTCCTACTTTAACAGAGACCCCCGCGGCTGCCCCGTTGATAATTAAATTTTTTCTAAATTGTTTAATAACGTCTAAGAGATTTTGTAAGGAGCTGTGTGGCGTCACCAACCTCTATCTAACAGATGCTTTATTATTTTATGAGGATCTTCTACAGCATATATTATTTAAATCTGCGGCGGGGCTCCTCTTGAAAAGATCCAACAAAATTTTCTATCTAAATTAAAAGGAGATTTTATCTGGTGAAAAAATTAAACCGAGTCGAAAAAGGTTGTGGAAATATTTCTTTTTGTCCGAGATAAAAATCTAGGTATTGTTTTTCCATCAATAAATGAAATGAGGAATGAGTTGTTCAAATTTGCATAGATTTTGGTAATTTCTTATGTAATGTTTGATTCTAGAGTTAATCCATAGTCATCTAATATAGGTTTTTGTGCTGCTGGATCCTGTTATATCAATTTGTTTGTATCATTATTTGTACTTTCCTTTTTCAAGAGTTTTCAAATGGTTTCATAGTGTTATTCAAAATCAGTTTTTACTTGCTCGGTTTGCTGGCATTTTTTCAAGACATGGATCATAGATTGAATACCAGCATTTTTATTCATTCTATGTTTGAAGATGATGTTTCTTTCATAATATTTCCTTTGTTTTATTAACTCTTCTCGTAAATTGGTTTTTTTATTCTTTTAAAATTATCAGCTCTAATTTTATCCATTTATAAAAATATAATAGGTTGAATTTTGTTGTAGACATTGTAATGACAGCATAAAAACATTTTACTGACACAAATTATTTTTTTTATTGGGCTTTGTTGTCTGACATCTTTTCGTTTTAAAGTTTTTCTCGTTTTTAAGTTTTGTTTAATAGAAGTTTTGTTCTAATTAAAGTTTTGCTTAAGATTTTCGTCGTATAAAGTATTTTAGCTCTTTCTAAAAAAATTTTGTCATTTTCCTTTCCTTCATATAGAAATTTTAATGACTATCACTCGAAAATTTTAAAACCATCCCTTTCCTATTCATGATCATCAACATTTTTTTTTCTGACGTGTAATTGATATGATATTTGATTTACTTGCATTAGCCTTATTTGATCAAATTTTCAGTTTTCAATCTCATCTAACGTAATAGACATGCAATCATCAATCACATACGCTGTTGAAAGTAGTTAAGGTCAATTTGTCATAGACTTCTTTAATAAGTAAATGCTATAGTTTTTAATGAATTTTCGTGTCTACATAGTTTTAGTTAAAGATTTTATCGAACATTGTAACAAGTGAAGTTGCAAAAAACGAAAAAACCCACCGCGAAAACGCCGTACCTTGTTTATAAGCTGTAGGCAGACGTACAGGAATTAACTAATACACCTGAAGGATATAACAAATTGTTAAAGTGACGGCTCTAACTGTATTGTTAGAGCAATGAAATGCCACTGTTCCTTGTAGTTACCATACAATTCTTAACTGTTAAGTCCCATCTCTTTTCTTTAATTTTTTATAATGCACTAAATCTTAATAATAATTGAGATTCCTTATAATCTTTTCAAAAAGGTTTACTCTATACTTTGGTTTTTCTTTGATTCCATATTGTTTCGCGGAAGTGTATTGATCTTTCGATGTCCATTAAAGTAGAAACTACGTTTCATTATGATCAACGAAGGATAATATTCGTTGCGGTTTCTTTCGTATTGTTCTTTGCCATTTCTAGTAAGGTACCTGTCCACAGTTTGTTTCATCCACCTTTTGTTTTCTTGCCGAGTTTTTAAAGAAATATTTTTTAGTCACGTATTATATCATTTTAAAAACCTTGAAAGATGGATTAAATTCGCATGGAAATTTGAAAATTCTCAACTTTTATGATCTTTTCGGTGTCCTGGAACGGTCAAGAATTTTCAAGGTAAAAAATTGGAAAATTCTCAGAATTTTGAGATTCTCAACTTTTATGATTTCGGTGTCCTGAAGTCATGATTTTGGGGTGAAAATTGGTAATTCTCAAATTTGAGATTTTTGAAAAATTGAAAAATTGGGTATTTTTAAAAACGCCCAAATTTATGAAATTGTAGGTCTTCATAACCTGAAAAAGGGTTCAAATTCATGAATTAATGGCGTTTTTAAAAGCCATTTTTTGAAAAGAATGGTACTTTGTTTGAAGGACAAATTCATGTATAAGGTCTTAATAACATGAAAAAGGTCAAATTCATAATTTATGTCGTTTTTAAAGATACTATTTTTTTAATTTATGGTGACCTGTAACGGTCTTTTGCCCAATACTTTTCAGCGGCATGATTTCACAAGGCGTCTTTTCTGAATCTGAAAAGGGCTGAATTAGCAAGTTGACCCATTTACACCTTTTTAAGATCATTTTCATTAAATGATGCATTTGCTCTTTCAGTGGCAGTGATATGAACACGCATGAGAAAATAATCTTATTATAGTAAGGCATGAGCTGAAAGCAATGGTAAGCCATCGAAATGCTGATATAATAAACCATGTTACCACCCAAGAATGTCATATATGAGATTTGTAAATTACTTTTCTTTCCTTCTGTATTACTATCATAATACGTCAAATTCGTGTACGTTCTCTAAAAGTGCGAAATTCGTATATCTCACCAGTGGTGATGGGTTTCGTGTCAATTTTCATTTTATGAAATCGAAAGTGTATACACATTTGGGAATTAATACATGCTGATTACCACTCTACCTAAATAAACTTCTCTATGGGTACATTTGACTACACAACTTAAGGTAAACAAAGCGATGTATTCGATGAGCATCGCACAGCAAGCTCGCGACAAAATGGCAAGCGAGGATATGAAGTTTACATCAAGTAGAATGCCAGTAGTGTCAATGAGGCATTATATTTAAAGAAGTGGTACAGATTATTTTATCCGTTGTGCGTCGATACGGAGGATCATTTTCAAATTCCGTTTTCAAATATACTGAAAATAGATCAGCCAATTCCCTTCACTTACAACTTTAAAGGAAAATGCAAAGATCAGAGTTACAATTAGAAGTTTCCCCTCCCGACGCGTTTCGTCCAAAAGGGCTAGAAGATTGTCGAAACGAATTAAAAATAAATGCAGTAAAATGACGTCCTTCCAAAACAGACAACATATAACACTTACCAATCGCTTTCATTAGCAATAATTATTAGCGAAAATTATATAAGTTTTAAGACTTAAATAATGGCATTCCGTATCATTTTTCAACTAAATTAGGTAAAAAATCACTCCAAAAAAACAAAGAAGAATGTAATTGTAATGGTTGAAACGACATTGGTCCTAACTATAACTTGCAAAAGCAGATATTTAGTTTATTGTTTTAATTGTTTATGACACACTTGCCTCTATTGGGGTCTACAAACAAATTATCGCTCTTATAAAAGTCCCCCCCAACATCAAAACACAACATAAGTATTCGAAACAGAGATACCAGAGTGCTTTGAACGAGCATCATCTGGTGTTTCATGCAGTAGACAAAAGACGAAATTGAAGAGCCTATTTTCAATTTTATTTGAAAAGCGAACTGAAGTAATAAAGAATAAACTGAACAAAATGAAAGCGAACTATGGAAATATGAAGATGGTTTATTTGTGTCTTAGGTTAATATAAAGATGATGAACATCGTTGCTAAAATGCAATTAGTGATTGTCAAATCCCATCTAACCACTATCAAAATACTCTTCTGGAGGCTTGTGATATTGTCATAAAAGTCAATGTTTATCACTCACACTAATGTGCAAAGATGAGTTTTTACGAGAATTATATAATTATTCGAGATATATAATATGAAAAGCTTTCAATCTTATATCTCATGTTATATTTGAGAATAGTAAAGTCAAAATTTGATTCTTCACAACTTGGTGAGGATGAGAAAAATACAGCACTCCCTTTATAACGGCCTTAATAAAATCGAATAGCTAAAAAGTATTACATTTTTTATTCATAACATGATTTTTCAAAGAAGTCAAGTTCTTATGGACCAATAAAAGCCAATGTCATTGTTAAGGCTTTAGAGAAACAAATTTTCTGAAAAATGAGTCATTTTTTGTCCTTTTCTGAAACTTATTTATAGATAGTAGAGTATAATTTTTTACCAATGAAATATCATAATACATGCGAATAAAATCATTTAAATATTTGAAGCAACTTTATGTATCGGAGTTTAACTACTCGTAGTGTATGGAAACACTTTACTCCACAAAAATACTTTGTGTGTTTTTTACTTCATTTTAACGCGATAGTTTTCGTCATTCAGAGACCAACTGGGGAAGCTATTCGAGTTACAGCCGTGCAATAGACAACGATTGGAGAAAGTTGTATTTAAATCTGCCATTTCAATCCAACTCGAGGACTATCAGACTTAGACAATGATTTGATAGAATTAACCAACGCTTCTCGAGGGTCGAAACAGAACTCGCGATGGATGCATTGAATACTGGAGACGCGTTACCTACCGTGCTAATGTTGATGCTTGAAGAGTGGTCTGGCAAATATTCGTAAAGATGACATCATTAAAAAATAGAAATTGCCTTGGCTCCTCATAGCAAGCAGAGGGCTACCAGCAATGTCTCCAACCTCACGACTGATAGCCCGGAGTCGCATGTCAAAGCGTCGAGGACCTGAAATCAAAACATCCCCGCTTTCTTATTATGTCACCTTTGTGAATAATTTTCGCATTTTACTTAGTATACAGGGTGAACATGTTTTACTGCTTTTCTAATATTAAGTGAATATAGAAAAAGAGTGAAAGTGCAGCTTACAAATCTCATGCAAAAATGTATTTAAAAAGTATAGTGCTCTCCAAAGTCGGTGCACTATTGCCAGGCGTTGCCCGGGAACGGGATTTCAGGGGATGGAAAGCAATTTCATATGACAATTCCCATAAAAATGCGAAAAGCTCGAGCACATTATTTATTTTCATGCCTCTGTTGCACGATTTCTAGTTTAATGATAATATAATAATAGTTCTGCCAGATATGATGATTATGTCAGTCGTCAAATCTAAAGAAAATAATGCATAAATGATTTTCACGCAGGCGTAATTTTTATCCTCCTATTGAGTTTGCTGCAACAGAGGCTTAAAAAGTTTTAAAGCCATATAGAGGAATAGAAATCAAGAAGTACGAAATTGGAATCAATTAAGTAATTTCTGTATTTGATCCTCGCACATGCGACGAGGGAATTAAACGACGAAGGAAGAAAAGATGGTATGAAAATGAACGGAAGAAACAGAAGTTATTGTGCAATGAAATGCAAAGCGAACATCGCGACAAGGAATTCAAATTGATGGAGAAATACTAAAAGAAAGGCAAATGAAATGCCAATACCTTGGAAGAAGCTTAACAGCAATAACGAAATTGACAGAGAAATAGATCGCAGAATCAATACTGGTTTGAGAAAGGTTCGGCAATGCAGCAACTACTCAAAAAACGGAAACATCCAATATGCCTGAAACGATGGTTGTTGATACGGTCATACTGACATCAATGACGTATGGTGCAAGAAACGGTGGACACTGACAAAAGATACGAATGGAAACTGGCAGTGCACAAAGAAGTAGGTAAAAAGCAATACGAACATCAAAAGGAAAGACAGAATACGGAACGAGAACATCAGAGAAAGGACGAGAATCAGAGTAAAAATCAGAACGTTGAAGGGACACTGGGCAGGACACCTAGCCAGAATTAATGGAACAACAGCAAATGGGCCAAGAAAAGTAACGAATGGAATGCCGCCTAGAACGACCAGAAAAAAAAAAAATTGTGTGTGTGGTGGTAAAAGAAAAATGGGGGGGGGGGGGGGTTTTTTAAATTATATATATGGAAAAAAAAATATTTGGGGGGGGTTTTTTTTTTTTTTTTTGGGTTTTTTTTGTTTGGGGGGTGGGGGGGGGGGGGGGGGGGGGGGGGGGGGGGGGGGGGGGGGGGGTTTATGTGGTTTTAGTGTGGAGTTTTTTGAGGTTGATTAGTGGTTTTAGATGTGAGTTGGGTTGGGTGTAATAGAATATAGTATTTGAGTGTTGTTGTTTAAAGGGTAGTTTGGTAGTGGTTATGGTGTGTTAGTTTTGGATTGGGATAGGGGGTGGTTTAGTGGGTGTAATGATGAGGATATAGTGAGTATGTGGGGTGTGTTGGAAAGTTAAGTAGTAGTGGGGATGAGAGTTGGGGAAATTTTTTTTGGGGAGTTGTTTTGTGGGTTTTGTGAAGTTTGTGGTTTTTTGGTGTGTTGGTAGTTTTTGAGAGAAAATTTTGAGAGAAGGTATTGGTGTTGTTGGAATATGAGGTTTGTTGGGTTTTGGTTTGATGATGTTATGTTGGGAGTGTGTTGGGTTGTAAGAATTCATGCATTTTGAAGGAGTTCATTGCATATATGACTGCAAGTAAGTGTATCCAAACACGACGTTCCATGCCGAACGGAAATGAGAAACAAAACGGTTGGAAATGTCCGTTTTTCGCTGTGACCATTGTCATCCAACTGGCCCTTATCACAATGAGGAGCAAATGGGTGACATTAAAAATGTCGTTGTCACCATTTATCGCAATTGTGTGAGAAAATGTTAAGTTTTTGGACTACCAGAAATTGCTCCTTGAATTTTTGCCGAACTTCAATGATTGATATCGAAGCATTTGTGCTTTTTTAAAGGCCATGCTATGACCAGATAACAAAATACAGAAACTGACTGATAAGATATGAAAAATGATACTCATAAGTTTTCGCAGATGCAATACTTTTTTCTACTTACGGTCACTAAAATAATGCTTGAAATAATAAATAAATACATTTTTCAGGTGTATTCATACTTTTGGCGAGCACTGTAATATTAAATGCCGATAGCAATACTGATGGAATCAATGTCGTTAAATTGTTCGGCAGGCCATGGTGGGATTTGGGAATCCCATGTGAAATAGATGGAATTCGGGAAAAATATAAGACATCAAAAACTAAATTTCTCAGCTTGGTCTGAGTGGTCACCGTGGTAGATTGATGGCGACAACGCTCATCTCGTTTAATGTCTTTTCCAGTTCGTTCTCTGCCGGGTTTCTTAGTTTCGGAATATTACATGCTCCATTGTCCAATACATTCATTGTAACTGAAATATATTTATAAAGAATATTATGGATGCTATCACCTAAACAAATCAATCAGTAATTACTAGATAGTTCATGGAAGATTGAACGAGTTAGCTGTTTTGATGAGTATTTAAATAAATTGCGCAATACACTACGCAATTGTTGTAACACACAATCTTTAAATCTGTGGATAAACAGTGATTAGACTTTCAATGAATTCCCTATCCGCAACTTTCGCTGCATTACCCCGAGTAGATATCCTTGCCTTTTCATCACCATCTACCAATATCCCAGCAGAAATGAACTTCACCCCACTTCTACCGGACGGCACTCATCTATTTTGAGAACTAGGCAAACTATGATCACCCAAAGTCCTTTCACTTCCGGTGCTCACGCCTACATCTTTCTCACATAGAAACAACTGGAAAACATCCTTCTTCGATCCCCAAGCGGAGTGCGACACCTCTGTGTCTTCTCCAAGTCTCACAAGACGACGAAGTTCAGCAGAGGCTTTGGCAGAACTTTGGGGTCAAAGATGTCTCAAGAATCATATTAGCAAGGACAAAGGACAGCGACCCTTCGAGACTGGTGACGTACATTGGCAAATCGGAAAGTAGAGAAATCTCCCACAGCAACCGCAAACAACTTTATCGCACTCCAGACTTCCGATCGTCCACATCAAGTCGACATATGAAAAAAGAAAACGATTATCAGCTCCTCTACTTCATCATGAAACCGATCAACCAGCAGTCTACTTGGGTGATGCCCGCCAAAGTGATTCTGCAATAGATTGCAACTACGATCTCTCGTCAAAAGGGAGATAAGGGAAGCGGACGGAGAGAAAGCATCGGAAACCAGAGCCGAAGAATCAACTCAGCCTCCCTCGAGTACGATTTGAAGAAGAGGTGGTCAGCACCAGCTGAAAATGCCTTCCTGCGTCGACAAAGATAACAGCAAAATCATTCAACAACGCAACAGTGCTCGGAATCATTCGATCATATCGAAGACATAACGATCGAGGTCAAGCGATAGCGAGTCTGATGTCGGTCGAAATCTAGGTAATTTAGTTGAAAATATTGTTTATGTAAAAGTGTAATTTAAAAATTTCAAATTACGTGACTTACAATAGGTTTGATACATACAAAGTTTCTTGCATATAATTCACTATTCAAATTTCCCTTGCTGTGATTTAATTCAGATTATCTCGTTTTTGAATATAAATAATATCATGGCTTTTTGTGTATAACGAAATAGGAAAACATTCATCTTGCAAAACGTAAGTATATCATCAGGCAAAAATAATTTCGGCCATATTGTAAAGATTTAAATTGTGAAAGCTAGTAGCGAAAATTTTCCTAATACTCAAGACTGTTGGACACGTGATAACTTTTTTTACAAAACTATAACAGTGGTTTTCTTTTCAATTCACAGGAGACACATCCGATTTGTTTACTTTTCACACTACCAATCACATCCCTTCAACCGATGAATTACTTTCCATTCATGGGACCAACAGCCAAAAACAAGAATGCAAAGTCCAAGCCTTCAGTTTATGGAATTCCCTTTCCCTTTGAAATGGGGCGAAAATTTGTTTGTAGGTTATAAGAAAATTGAACAGGACGTTATTTATGCGTGCAATATATAAGCGTTCGCAAATTAGGATTGATTATGACTTTGAATTGTCATCATATATCGTAAGGTTCGTCCCATCGTCGTAACTTCTTCTTATCAGACGTGGAATAATCAGGACTTCGCTGAATGAAAATGCGCCTTCAGAATGAAATATGCGGAAATGCTATCCATTAGCTATAGTAATAATGACAGCATAAAAGTGAAAAGCCTGTGGGCCGGTATGGGCATAGTTAAGCATGGATGGGAAAACGGCTGGAGAACTCTGAACATTTTTGAACATTGAATCACCCTTTTGTATGTACACTAGATTCTTATTGAAACGAAAAAAGATATCAAGTGAAGTTTCAGACTTTTGCTGTATCTGCAATTTTCAATTACAAAAGGATCACGCTTACAATTACACAAGAATTGCACTTACAGTAATGGTGATTTTATGCTATAATTACATTTGTCTGCTAGTGATTGCACTAAATTTGATGTTGGGCCTATACTTGTAAGATTTAGAAAGTTGTTGAACTTGAGATCTCGAGATTGAGAAGCGGGATCGAGATTGATCTCACTATATTACAGCTGAAATCATAGGTGATAAAGGAAAATGAACTACTTTCTGTCATTACATCACACGAAGGATGGACTGGAGATCCACAGGCTGACCAATCACAAGCATCGAGTCACAAGCATCAACCACCTGCGGACTCTCTGTGGTTGTGGTAGTAAATTCAATCCCCGACCATTGTTTTGGGCGCTCGAATCTCGAGATGACAGTGCTGCGAGATCTCGACTACTTGAGATTAGATTTTTTATCATGCACTCACTTAATAAATGAAAATCAATAGTCGTTGTATTGAATTGCTTGTTTAGACATAAGGTGCATGCAGGTTGTTGACAAGCCGAAATGCATCAATGTTCCCGAACCCACATAGGACCATCTGCAAGGCAATCAATTATCTGTCTTGAAGATGCACAATGCTTTGATGACTGTATTTTGAACTGCCTATTAAATGATGATAACAGTGCTTGGATAAACATGATAAACATGGATGATGAACAATTATTTCAAGTTAATAAATATGTGAACTCAACGTTGTAATTTACATGTAATTATTTCTCTTGCCATGGAATGGATTATTGCTCTTCCATCTATTTAGCATCCCATGATCATCATTTTCAGACATTAATTGATTATTATAAACGATTATTTTCCAGAGTTTGCATAAAAATCTAGAGATAGCCGTCCGATGACAACTGAAAGGCCACGATTTGCCGCATCATATCACAAGGACGATTCTCATTCTTTTAAAGATTGATCGTGTCAATTCTTTATTCAATGAGAGTTTACATTTTTTCTCTTACTTTAATCATGCTGATTAATAAATAACGGTTGTACAGGATACGTGCGGCCATCGCCTACATGGTCCAGACAAAAATATTTTCGGCAATTGACAGATAAAATTTTGAAATAATAAGAGAAAAGTTTTCTAGCTTTTTGCATTTTTCCCAATCAAACTGAAGATTTTTCATAACCTTTTTTCAGCTTGGTGAACAGTCAAACTAATCCATAAATATCATCTGACCTACTTGCAGCCATCTGGATTTCCCCAGAATCGCTCTTAGGTTATCTATGTAGGTCTCCCTATCTTAACTATTAACAAGCTTATAGCTTAATTTACTCGATTACTACTATATAGCTATTACATTAAGCCTGGCTTTTTTTAACATCACTGTTAAAAGTAGGCGGATTTTTGCGTGCCGGCACTTTCTATCTGCCAATTCCACGCATTTTTTTTTCAGGAATCCGGCAATTCAATACATCCTCTATTGTATGCATCTCTTTAACTTACCCGTGGATTTGCCTAAGCTCGTACTAGATCTAGCCGGGTAACTTTGAACTTAGATTAAAGGAATTCTTTTCAACCTGTGGATAATGAAGCACACAATTTTGGGAAACATCATTCTTATCGCATTTTATTCAAATAAGCACCCGCTTTTTTCGGATTCATAGGAAAAGTCAGCGTTGGAGTTCAGGTTGACTTCGTTACGGCAGGAAACACTTTCTCAGCTGCGAGGATGTTGTTCTGGACCTATTTAAAAACTAAATCGGTATTGATGAATGACAAATATAGTCATATTTTGTGTTGCAATTGCAATCTAAATTTGCCAATGGGACGACGTAGATGCAACTAGGCCTAACAATTTGACTAACTGTAACAGAAAATTGAAAATTGCATTTAATTAATCATACGCCTCTAAGTAATTGCAAATCTCATACATGCCTACTTGCAATCTCGAATTTGAGATTCTCTGTATTTGGATAGCAATTGAACTCGACATATCGAGAATTGAAGCTCACTGGCCATTTTCACTTAAAAACATTCAAGCCAGAACCATACACACCATCTTTGACACCACAGCGACTCTTCCGCTGCAAGCGAATTGTGCAATTTTCAGAAGCGTGTTTCTCATTTAATAAGGGATAACCGTTTTTTTTATTCTTTTTTTTATTCTCTTTAAACCTTAATGCACTATTCATAATTACAACATTAAAAACAACATTAATGAACACAACCAAATCCGGTCCAAGCACAAAAAAACTCACATGGCTAAACAACAAAATATACACAAAACAAAACCCTACCCCCCCCCCCCCCCCCCCCCCCCCCCCCCCCCCCCCCCCCCCCCCCCCCCCCCCCCCCCCCTTCTGAGTCAAAAAGCAACTTTATGAAACAAACTATAATATAGATAGTTCACATGTCCTGCAGGTTTGGACGCGATTAATCGACTTATTTGAAACTCTCAAGATTAATCGCGCGATTAATAGTAAAATGTCGTAACAACTTTTTTCAGATTCAATGTATTCTTAGTTATGCCATCATTATGCAAACATACAGAAGCTTTGGATGCTGCCCCGAAATGATTTTTCTGCTCATGGGCTATATTAACAACGTATTTACATTTATGAGACACTATTTGAATACATTGCTGCATATACACCTAAAATATCAAATAGTAAAAGTTTTTGCAATACTAAATGGTTCTTGTGAAATATTGTAGGCATGCCGCATATGCTAACATAATAATTGGCAACAGTCTTTTCTATAACAATTATAACATTTTTGGTCATCCCTAAAACCACCGGCAGACATCTGGTCGCTTGAAGCGTCATGGTCTTTGAAATTCTAAACAAGACATTCTCTCCTTTGCTCATCAAACATTATATTGAAAATATATATGAGTAAACATTCAATAATCTCATAGTATGAGATTATATAATAGATAGGCAGGATTCACATACATGCAAGCTGAAAACATATACCTATTTGTGTGTTAAAGTACTAGTAACAACAATGATCAGCAGACGTACACACACACACACACACACAACTGGCATCCAGCGATGAAGTGCTCCATCAAGCTTTTGAATATTATTTCGATTGAACTTTCACAGGAGGGCGGAAAAAGATGGAAACACTTTTAAACAAGCACTGAACATTACACATCACTAAAAACATTATTGAATCACGAATTTCCCTTCGATTTTTTAGTATGAACCTACTTCTAAGACCAAAACATAGACATTTAATCACCTTCATCATTTGAGACACTGAAGGATCTGATCATGAGTGATCCATTTCAAACTAATATCGTCGCGGTCAAATCGAATAATGGAAAAAAAACAGCAGAACGAAGTGACTTTTATTATTGACACACTAAAAGACAAACATTCCGAAATAATAATGACGAGAAGAAAGTTTTCAACTAACTAATCTTTTATCACAATTTGATAGATTGCATGAGGAGACTACGTCAGTAGGTGGAATTTGAATAATAGATAGATAAATATCCCGCTGAATATTTTCAGGCCCAAGAAATCAGAATCGTTTGTCTAATTAGCAAAAATGAATTTATTCCCCATGCAGTCCACTAAATAATAATGTGCACGCAAAAAATTATTAAGGCTTTAATAAAACTCTGTACTCTATGAGGGTGAAAGTCAAAAGGGGTTGCAATGGGTCACTCATCACTTAGACAGCGGCAATTTAGATAAATCACCTGAAGTGAATTTTTTTACCTAAACCCGATATTTTTTTAAAAACACCTAAATCACCTAAAAATTTTCATAACGGGGAATTACGACAAAAAATTGGCTATTGGATTAACTCACCTACCATGATGCTCACAAAGTAAAACATTGAAAAATCGTGGTATCGAATTACTTTTATTAATCGGAATAATGAAGACATTGATGAGTGATCCTGGTCATTGCCATATGTTTCCTGGTCATATTTTCTAATTCTATTATAAAACATTTATAGCGTTTTATAAGTTTATATTGCATTTGAAATGCGAGTAATTTTGCTCTGTTTGACACAAAACTTATATACTCAATGTATATACTTAGTTGTATAATGTTTGATCTTGTGCAGAATGTAATAGCTTGAAATAAAATCGTTCCGAATCGTGCCATTAAATCTAGGATTCCACTTGTCATTTTCTTCTTCCTCCTCTAATTCCTTTTTTTTAAAACTTCTGCGTGATATTGTCGCGGTATTTGTTTACAAATAAGTTTACCGAAAAAGCACAGAAAAAACGAAAAAAATACCATTGGTCTCATGAATCTAGATATTTTAATGGATTTTTGAACCACCTAGGATAAACCACCTAATTTTGTAAAATTAATCACCTACAATAACAACCTAAACATCCAAAATATTCCCTTTTATGCGGTGTCTACACATCACAAAACCGTTTTCTAGACAGAGAAGATGATAGCGACATGCCAAATTTAATTCATCATTGAAATTCAACATAACATGTAGTTGTTTGTGCATTGGCGAGGCAATTTTCTGGAAAAGGAGATTTTTTTGCGTAAGTGAGAAATGTTACGTGAAAATTTTTTATAAAGAAATGAAATTTTTTATTGAATTAAAGCACACAACCCTAAATCAAAAACTACACACGATGCACAAATTAAATTAACCGCACGCCCGTCCCCCACGCTAGCTGACAAAACGTTTGTTCGTGAACTACTTCAAAACAGAGTAATTGCAGCATTGAGTATAACAGCCATCAGTCTCTTCGATTTTCTTCTGGCTTCGAAAATAATTGAGAATTATATACTTAAAGGCAAATGCTTCCGAATAAAGCCCATTATTTAAGTAAAATTAGATCTGAATCCTTTGTACGTGTTTTAAATTTTCAATACAGCATACAGGCCTACTTAATTGTAGATCATAGAGTACAGTACTTACTCTGTGATTGTGATTAGTGTACATGTGATATCGTCATTCAATTGTAATTATCATGATTATTGCATGCGCATTGAAATAATAAATTGATGTTACCATTGGCTTTGCATTTCGCTTTTATCGGTGGAAATATAATTTACATTCCACAACTCGTATATTTCACACATATATCTACATATCCATGTTTCTTGATGTTGCATATTTCACGGAGATTGAAAGGTTCATCAGAACAAAAACCTCGAATTCATCACACGTCATATACGGAGTATGCGGGAATGAATTTCCTAAAAATGTAATGAATTGATCTTAATGTATAAGAATCAATTTTCCTTGAAAAAATTTTCCATTGGTACTTTGACGATTGCAATTGATCTCCCCGATCTAACATTTGAAAATTCGTAAATGAAGAAGGCAGCGTTCGGAAATACAGATGCTTCAGTTCAAGATTTTAAAATCAGAGTCATCAGAGCGAGTGCTCAGTATCAGGTCGATAATGTCGATATGGCCTATAAGGACTTGATGACACTGACTAAAACCTGCTTTATGAATTTAAATGAAGCATTCTGAATAGTTGACTCTTCGTGATTCTCACACTATAGCGCTCATCTTCGATAAATAATAAAACTGATGCTGCTTTGATCCAAGTTTCGAACTCATTTCATATATGCTTGTTTTTCATCAATTTAATTTTATAAAATTGTCCCGCGCAAATTAGCAAAAAGATATTTTGTTATATTTTCCATGCTTTCTTTATTGTATGATAGGCATAGAAAATAATAGTAAAGCAGAAAAAATGTGGCTACATGAAAGGTAATATTTGCAAATTGATCGGTTACAGATTGCATATGGACTTTCAATGGGCCAAAAAAAAAATCCGCTTTTCACAAAGAATAAAAACTGTCGATAAATCGCGGCGAAAAAAGTCGCACCAAAAGCTGGTCTGCAGTCTTTTGACAGCAATCACTGAACTTTTTAATCCAATTCTAGAATTGCCGTTTGTTGTACATGTACTTTTCAAGGTCTGTTGCAGACTATAGTTAATCTATTGCTTGTATTTCAATATTTATGTTTTGGTATGAACTAACCGCAAAATAAATTTTGTCATTACCTTTTGAGTTAGGGACATTACATGTAGGTGGGTTTTGGATTGCGTGGTTCATGTCGGGCTAAAAAATAAAAAAAAAATAAAAAAAAAAAATGTTGTGCAGCCTGCAGCCGTGATAGTGTTTTCGATGTAGTGTCCTACTTGAGGGCATAATTTTCGACTACACGGACCTCTAAGTGTGAACGGTGAGAACTTTCAAGAAATAATCCAAAGTTGACCACGATGCCAAGACTGAATTACATGAGAACATCCGCATTCTACAAAGAAACAGGAACTTCCAGTCTCTCACAACAAAGACAGGAAAGTCATATTTTTTTATGAAAGGAAATAAGTTTTGCTTCAGTTTTTGGCCATGTGCAATTTGGCTATATGCATGGATATAAAAGTTTATAATTAGAGCTTTGATTTAATTTTTCATCTGACATATTTATCACATGAATTTATTATGTGAGTGTAGGCGTACGGCATGCATGTTCCACTTCTCACAATATTCGTGGAATGTTTTCGCCGGCTATGGATATGGCTCATAAATTTTCCACTCTACAGAACCCCTACCCTGGTGGTGAGACGCTATTGAGGATAATGAGAAGTGAAAGTTATTGATGTGAGTGGATTTGAAAAACACTCACGTGTTAGACTTATCTGAGTGCTTCTACATGTACAATTTCTCAATTATTATCTAAAAGGGGTAGCACTTGAAATAATATCCTAAAATAAATGATTTGCTACCGATACCAAAAGCAGCATCAGAGACAATGTGTGGAGGCAAGACTTAATTTGTCTTGAATACCAAAAAAAACGATATTTGGAACAACATTGAGCCCTTCTTTGGTTCTAGCTAAAAACGAAAGCTGAAAATTTTTTGTGCATCTTGGCTCTAACATACTTATTGTTGAAATGAATTAGACATAAGCAAGAACTTAAGCAAGTTGCCTGATAGTTCCTGGTGAGATTTGCCATGGTGGCATGAACCAACCGGTTGACTAGGGTGTCGGTTTAACCGAGCAAGGCCGGATAAGCGAGTGTTAAATCTGTTACGGTTTCGAAGTTGCTGACATTTTTTCAATGAAAACGCTCAAGGAATTTTATTACTGAGAAAAGAGACAGGAATCCCACATACACTTAGAGGCGGTTTTTTACTTATCCATTCAATATTAATTTCGAACAAATGTCTCGTTTCCAATCAAATAAATTTAAGGGAGATTGATGTGATCCTCTGTGTCAGGTAAGTACAAACAGTCATTTAATGGGAGCTTTAAAAGATCCATTCGCCAAAAATGCAAATGAAGAGATCGCTTAATTTACGGTGTACTGATGATGCAATCGGCAATATCTAATTACAGGTCTGTAATTAAAACAGTATGCTATGCACGTTAAACAAGTGCATGATGAGTGTACATGGAATGTTATGGACCACTGTTGCGACCTATTGACTGTGTTGTTTGTGTTGTCTTTATTCATTTTCAGAACGAAGGCAATTCACCAGATTCCGTCGTAAAAGCCGCTATCTCGCGTGAGGCGCATTCAAAGCTCTGGAAGCTTCTCAAACCGGAGCATGTCGGATTCTTCAGGAAAAAACGAAATAGATCAGTTCTCAGTTCTGGTCGACTGTCATCTCGGCTCTATATGCAAAAACACAAATCTTTTCTCATTTGACGAGAAAAACTCTTCGTTAAACATTAAGAATCAAAAGCTGAAGTCAAGAAGCGTCTCCAACCTAGGTTGGCATTCCACAGATTTCGCACCGCAATACTAGCCCAGTTGTTGGCATTCAATAGATTTCATCGGCTACTCAAACTGCTGAAAGGATCACGCACCAATTCGAAAAAGAGAGAAAAGGCGAGAAGAAAGCGAAGAAGGAAAACGAAAATAAACTGAATGACAGTCGTAGAAGAAAAGAAACGATGAAAAAACTTTTAAAGGAAAAGAAAATGATGGGGCTCGTTTATTCGGAGGAATTCCCGTGGATGCGTTGATGGAAATGTTTCAAAATGACCTTTACGACGATATTCTACGATACGCAGGATTATGAAGAGGAAAAATCCGAATTCTTAGCACCAAAACAAAGCCGGTTTTCAGACTTTTATCGAACAAATAGACAGAGAAAAACTAATACAATCATGGTGGGAGACTGTAGGCAAATTTGATCTGTTCTATCCGTTTCGTTTTCCACGCAGTCACAGTTTAGGAGCTAGGGAAAAAGCCATAATCAGTTAACTTATCATTTAAACGCAGAGGAAAGACGTCAGGAGCAGGCAGCAAAAAGTTAAAAATCAGAGAAGCGGCTTCGAAAACTCTTTCCATGCTAGGTCTGGAGCACTTGCTCAAAGACGTTAAAAACAGATAAAAAGGATAAGAAAACTTCATACTCGTATGGACGATCAGAGTCGGCAAAGAAGAAAAAGCAAAGAAATCGGGAAAAGCATTTGATGCACCGCCAGATGTGATTATTGATTTATCTGGTGACCCATTATGGAGAGAATGATGGTCTAGGCAGTCAACCAGACATAAGTCGTCTTACTGAAGGTAAATTGATCTACATATACTGACCGAAGGGTTGGATATCAAAGCGAAGATGTTAAAATACAGATAGCATACAGAAAAAATGAGGCGAAAGAGCAGCATAGAAGACAAAGGGAGGCAGTGATAAAAGCTGAAAAAGATGAAAGAGAAAGAGAAGAACGGCAAAAGGTTAGGCATTGTCGAAGTTGAAATAGTCAAAGAAGTAAAAGAGAGTGAGTGAACCCGAAATTGAGGGTGTCGATGGAGTGAAAAATAAAGTGCTGTAAGACGCGCATTATTGCAAGAAGAAATAATGGGAAAACCGGCTTGTTTGTGTGGTGTAGCTTGGAATTACATTCCAAAGAACGAGAATACGACTTTTTCAGTCCGATAATCTTGAGTTGATTGCTACAAATTTGCACCATTAGTTGTTGAATTTTATGCTCTTGTCGCTACATCCAGATGGCCACCAGAATATCAAATGGCCTCTGAACTCCCCCTTTTGCGCGACAAGCAATAATTTTAAAAAAATCATTGACTAATTATACATCTTTACACGTTCATGGTAGATAATCGTTCTTTCTGAAAATTGTGTTCGTTGTGCGATGTCCATTGAACGGTCTTATTGCTCTACAGGTGCCTTCCTCATGTTTATAGATAGTCGAATGAAAATGATTTAGCAACAGGAGACGATGTGAGTGACTTACAACATAAGTTTCATTGTTAGGAGGCTACATCATTTGATTATGTTAAATTACTTGACATTTCGTTATATTCACTTTGTATTAACAATAATGTAGATGAAAATAAATCCGAAATTCCTTTGGTAACAAGTTCAATTGAAATTGGGGAATGCTCGATTCTATACTACAACAGGCTTATGACAAATATAATTTTAAAAAAAAAGAGAATTTTTCAAAAAATTCGATATATTATGTATCACAATTTCATTCAGCAGCTTGGCTCATTCATTAAAAATGGGCAGTAACTAGGACTGGTACGGTTTTGTACCGATTATTTCTCCTTTTCAAAAACTGCTCACAGGCCGGTGCACTGAAAGTTGTGGAATTTCTGCCAACTCGATATCTTACTGCATCATTTTAATTGTAGCTAATTCAATTTAATCATTTTCTATCGCAGCTTCTTCACAGCCAAAATTATGGTATAGGAAATGATCACAAACAATTAAGCAAACAATAGCTAAAGAAAATATTCCAATTCTTTGGGGCTATACTTGCTAATTCTGGACATTTAAATTTCCATATAATGAAAATGAAATTTCATGAAAAATCAGGTTCATCATACAAGTACCGATGCATTTCCTGATATTGTTGAAAAAAAATGAAAGACCATTATTAGATCCATTCAATGACGAAGTTGGTATGATTCCAAAGTTCGTGATAAGTCATTTTTAGGCCATGAAAATCTCAATCCCAAGATCTCAGAATGAGTCAAATTGATTGAATCAGACGGATGGGGAACTCGAGGGAGTCCTCAAGTTCATTCCATATTTTTTTTTTTAAATGTGTCTTCAAACAACTTTTTTGTTGAAAAATCATCAGGAATGATAATTATATTTAGATTGACTTATTGGTAGACATTAAGAATCACTTGCCTTATGCAAATTGTTAACATTTTCTTATGCCAAATGGTATGAACTTCACGCACAGCTGATAATTCTTCGGTATAATTCCTTGAGGTTGATTTTATTTTAGCAGGGTGAAATATGAATATTACATATCTTCCGAAAATGATCAATGGAAAAAAAAAACCAATTTTCTTCTTCCACATGGCTGCTCATTTTTAGTTTTTTTTTGCATCATTTTGCTCTGTTCGGGTCTCAGTTGGACTTAAAGTAGGGATTTTCTTGGTTGTGTTTAGTTTCTGTTATTTGCTGTTATTTGTGGAGTCTGCTCTTGTGATCGGACTCCAGGGGCCGCATTTATAAAGATAGCGCTGTGTCTAGCACTACCCAGCCAGCCTGGTGCTTATAGCCAATAATAACTTTCGTTATTACATAAATTGTTGCAAATTTTTTAGCACTAGCATAGCGCTTATGTATCTGAGAAAGCTAGCGCTTAGGCTTATCGTTATAAATAAGGATTTGACTGTCTTAGTGTTATGTCCTCATTCTGGGCAAAATTCACTAAACCTAGCTTAGGATGATGCTTTGATTCAATATTCAAGCACGATAATGAATATCCATACTATCTGTTTTTTTTTTTTTTAACCCCCCACCACTGTCAAGTTGAACGCGTTGGCTTTTCCGATGGGTGTTTAATTCGTCAAAATTTAAGTAAATGTATCAAGTCGGAAGTTCAGCAAGTTTTCCAATTGTCATTTCAGCAATTGAATATAATACAGTTTATATTAGAAAATGGGATTCAAACCATTATATTTTACTTCGATCTTTCCATCGGTGCCGTAGGTCGTTCGATAAAACGGAGAAAGATTTATCACTATTATATACTATTATAGACTCAATCTTTCCTGATTTTATAGTTATTGGAGGACATAACAAGCATATAAAAATAGTAAATTAATTTCTTTTTTTTTTTTTATTAATTTTTTTTAACTGGCTTAATAATGAAGCTATCAACAGTCTGGGGTGCACAAACTTGTTTTCGCTGAGGGCCAATTTTTTCGAGGAAAATTATCGGCGGATACCACCTTCATTTTTCATTATTGATTTGTGCCAATTTTACAGGTTAGCATTTTTATACTTTTGCAATACAATTGATCGTTTAATTCTTTCTTCAATTTCATTCATAAAATTATCTGCAAAATGATTTGAGTTTAGGACAGTATAGTTTCGAGTGAAAGAGTCCACAGAATGCAAGTATTGCAATGATCAGTTGCGCATAATCCTTCAGTAATAATACATCGCCACTGTCCATATTGTCTTATATAAAAAGAATTTCGTGCCACAATGAGGTTTTCAAAATTCGCAGGCGGGACATAAATATCATAAATAGTCGTGTAATAGTACTAGGACCGTTTCATAAAATAATTGCACAAAAAAGTTAACCTATTTTCAAAATGTAATTTTTCGTGTTGAAGTTCCTGGTTTCAATTTTAAATGAACCTTATGTTCCATAGATTATTTGCTATATATTTTGTTTTCCTAATGGTCAGTTGTCGTCAGTAGGCCTTCTGAAAGAAAATTGAGCGTTTTCTTTGATGCAGGAATTTTCAACATGAAGACCGGAAAAAATTTTTTAATGGAAAAAATTGACAGGACAGTGTGAACTATCACTCAGCTTATATCATGATACAAAGATTTTAAGATTCGTTTGAATGTACAAACAGATTGCGAAGAGTACAAATGAGGTTTTACCAAAAAAATACTGCTCTAAAAGGTCCGGACATGGATTTTTTCATTGATATGAAGATGCTGAAATTTCAAATAAACTTCATGCCATGTTGATAAGGGATATGAGGTATTCGTTTTGTGGTGTTTAGTTAACTAGTACTTATGATTTGGCAGAGCGATTAGGTTTTGTCTGGTCAGTTGTGGTCAGCAGACATTAAAGTATGATTGGTTTGGTCAATTCATTCACCGATGCCTACTGACTAACCTATGCAACACTGAAAAAATTAGGATTATCACTATTCAATCATGTCGGTGTTAAGCTTTCAGATGATTAATGTTTTTTTCGAATATAAATTTCGACAATATTCGGTACAGTTTTATAAATTACACGTTTACTTGATTTTTCGCTAGCTTCGCGTTAAAAATGTTTTTAACGGTAAAAACTGCACACAACTTAAATAAACTTTTGCTGCATTAATACGGTTAATGATTTTTTACTATAGAGCAAATAAATAACATCACGATAAAAAGAAACACATCGAAGCCAACAACTTGATGCGCATCTTTGCGGAAAGCGCAATAGAGCAATCTTAATATTTACACGTCCCACTCACCTTAAGAACTAGTTTCATCAAATCCATTCAATACACTGTCCTACACAGCTCCAAGTTTGAAAATAGGCCTATTCAGCCGCATTTCAAACTTTCAAAACAACATCGAGCACAAACTTGTGCGCATTGTGCGGAAAGAGCAATAGAGCCAACTTAAGCTCTACACTACCTCATCACCTTCAAGTAAAGTTTCATCAAAATCATTCAATATCTGTCCTACACAGCTCTTCACAAGTTTGAAAATGTGGCCAATTCAGCTGGGCATATCCAAACTTTCAAACACACATCGAGCCAAACTTGTGCGCACTCTTTGCGGAAGCAATAGAGCCAAACGTACGCTCTTACTCAACCTCATCACCCTTCAAGTAAAGTTTCTTCATATCCATTCAATACTCTGTCTAACAGCTTCACCAGTTTGAAAATATGCCTTGTCAGCGGCATTTCAAACTTGCAAACACACTCGAAGCCACAACTTCTGCGCATTTTGCGGAAAAGCGCACAAGTAGAGCGGCCAAACTTAAGCTCTACACTACCTCACTCACCTTCAAGTAAATTTTCATCAAAATCCATTCATTACTCTGTCCTACACAGCCTTCACAAGTTTGAAAATATGGCCTTTTCAGCGGCATTTCAAACTTTCAAACACACATCGAGCCACAACTTCTGCGCATCTTTGTGGAAAACGCAATAGAGCCCTACTTTTTTCTCTGCGTTACCTCACACATCGCCACACTAAGTTTCATGACCTCTAGTTTGCAAAGCATTAAATTTATGTTTCAATGGAGGTAAATGATTTATATGATAATAAATAGGGAATGTCCTTGTCTGAGGGCGGCTGGACTGCAGGGTGGCGCTCTTTGTGGTCTTCCCCGGGTGACTGTAGCAGCTGCGGGTCACCGGCGAGTGAAGGGCGCCAGTCTAAAAGTCTAAAATAACCCTTGCCAGGGTAGATGGGGTTCGTAAACCATGTAGGTAGCCCATCTAGGAGGAGCTACCGGAATGAAAAACCGGAAAGAAAAACCGGGTTGACGGAACCCGTCAGATTGGTACAGCTAACTGTCTATGGGAAGGTGACCCTAGCAGAAGACCCCTCGCAAACGCGCGGTGCCAAGCGTGGCGAGTAAGGCACTTCCTTTGAACCGCATACAAGTCACTAATAATCTATGGTCCTCAGTTCCCAGCAGCTCTAGACCCCTTGACCACGGCAGCAGTCAAAACGGGAAAGGAGCAGAGGGTTCTAAGAATCACTGGGTGCGAAAGCGCTGCCTCAAGCACCCCTACATCTGAATATTGGAACGTACGATGCTCACTCATCACTGATGACCGCGTCGCAGAATTGGAAGAAGTAAGCAAAATAAATTTCGATATTATTGTATCTGTGAAACTCACATGAAAGAAGAAGGTTGTCAAAAACTCAGAAGAAGCGGTCACATGTTATACTACAAAGTCGGTAAGTTGCATCGAAACGGAGTAGGCTTCCTAGTACATAAGAAGATTGCGGACAAAGTAACTAGCTTCAATGGAGTATGTGAAAAAGTAGCCCAAGGATCAATAAGAATTACCACTTGAATTGCATACAGCTATATCTGCCGACAAAAATGGTCGGTTGGTTCTCTTCAGTTTTTGGCGCTTTTCCAGAAGAGATTTCGATTCCCCTGACAGTTTGTCCCCAGATGAAGAGGTCGAGAAGGTATACGATGAAGTGGACAATCCTATCACTAGCAGCAGACCCTACTGTAACCTGATATTGGGTGATTTCAACACTAAAAGATTAGTAGTGAAAACTGCCCTACTTGCGAGGGATAGGTACATGGATAGGTACATGTATAATTCAGTGTTATGAATAGGAACATGTATGACATCTGTTTTACTGGATAGGTACATGTGTTAGCATCTATTCATGAAGAAGTCTCTTCGAGACTTGGACCTGGATCTATCCAAAACGGAACCACGAAGAAAATGTGATGAACTATGCGAGCGAATGGCGACGAGTACCGGCGTGTCTTCGTTCTCGACCCGCGTAAGCGTTCGGTCCGAGCCGAGGCGACTTCGTTCCCAGCGGTTGGGGGGACTCGCAGCCTGGCATGTCAATGTCGCGTCTGCCTAGTATGGGTTTTGCGTTTCGTTCGAGTGGAGGGGAGCGAGTCCGTCATGGCGGGGTCTGGGTGTAGGTGGCGTCGTGCGTTTCGAGTAAATTTCGTTATGTCGTACGCTATCGGGGAGTTCGGGAACGTGTGGCGCGCTAGTGGTGTGGTAGGTTCAGACGATTGAAGAAAGTATACGTGGCGTTAGTGGGTTGAGTAATGTGGAGTCCGCGTCGACGAGGGTATTGTGGGTTCTTTCGTTGGCGCGAATGCCGAAGTGTCGGTTCCGAGCGTCGGGGCGTAGGTATCAGCGTAGGGGGTCGTCGTCGGGGCGCTTAGTCGGGATCGAGGAAGCCGTTACGTCGGTGGCAAGTAGGCCTCTCGCTGCGTCGCGTACGTCAGGTGCGTGTACGCGTCAGCGTATAGTATCAGTAGGTAGTGCGTGGAGTATACACATAAAGTACTTGGAGGGGCGATGACGGGGGTGTGCGTCACTGGGGTAGCATAGCTTCCGTGAGTGAGTTGTTCGCGTCTTGTGGTGGAGGTTCCGCGGTCCGGTCCGTGGCGTCCTCTGCGTAGCGTCGGTAAGTCTGACGTGCCCGAGGCGTCGTGACCGAGGATCGTCGCGAGTGGGGGTCCGCGGGCGTGCCGTCTCTGCCAGTGGGGGTGCGCCTCGTCGTTCCAGGTGGACTCGTCGTCTGTCGTGGTTCGGGCGACATTAAGCGCCGACCGAGCGCAGCCGTCACGACCGAGTCCGGGGTCACGAATGGGTTGATAGTTGCTACGCCGAGCTTCCGTCCCTGTTGGGGGCCAGATCGTGCGCGTGGTCGTTGCTATCTAACTTCCCCTTGTTTTTCGTCTTTCTGCCCCTGTAGGCTATGTCAAATACTCTAGGACTGGAGCTACACACCTACCTTTCAACCCATCTAATTCTACATCTGTCAAGCCCTACGACTACTAAGGGTCTAGCATCCTCTTATACATCCTGACAAGCAATGCCTCTATCCCCCATTCAAGATGTCAACGTTCCTGAATCGACTCAACACTGGCAGCGACTATATCGGCTGGTGCGGGACTTCGGTGCGTTTCAACACGAAAAAGGAGAGAGCAAAGCTAATGCGAAAAACGCAAATGGCAGATGTCGCCTAAAACTATCAACCCCACAAGGATGATTACCATAACTGTCTGTCAAAATAAGTTTGACACCATGGAACTAGATTACGAAATTTGATATTAATGATTTTTGCGAAAACGTCTGCGACATACGAGGAAATCGGCAGTCGTATTTCGGAAAGAACGAAGAACGAAAAAAGGATAAATACTGTCTGGGGAAGCGAAATCTCTTCTGAAAGGGCGCCCGCTCAGAAAAAAGAACGGGAACCAACATACACTCTAATCACATTGAATACGTCGAACTGTGTAAAACCACAAAACGGCAAAATGGGGAATGACATCAAGAAGTTTGATGAGGATCATCGAAATCAGACACTCGAGGACTGACTTTGTATTGCACCAACGAGGTTTTTTTAATTCTAAACCTGGTTTGCTGTCAAACTTGGTTTTGAAAATAATCAGTGTTTTTCTGTCGACGCTCCAAACTTAGTTTAATAAACCTCTATTTAATCAAAACTGAGTTATAAGACCAGTTAATAGCACTCAATTTGATCATGGCGCAAAAGAAGAGAAGGTCGCAATTTTTCGATAGTAGAGCAAAAACCTTGCTTTATCGAATTGCTGGTAACGACGCACCCACCGGCTGATTGGTCGAGGACAACGGGAACATGCTGTGCGATTGTAAAAGAAAAAGGCGGATACGTTGGCGGAAGATGGCTGAAGAATCTGTTCGGCATGGAACGGTGCTGAAAACAGCTGTCGAGGTAAAGGCGCTGTGGAAGAGGCAGTAGATACAGAAACGAAAAGAAAACAAAAAATAAAAAATAAAGATGAAAAGGAAAAAAAAAAAAAAAAAAAAATAAGAAAAAAGAAAATAAAAAAAGAAAAAGAAAAAAAAAAAAAAAAAAAGAAAAAAAAGAAGATAACAAAAAAATAAAAAAAAAAATAAAAAAAAATAGGTAAAAAAACAAAAAACAAAAAAGAAACAAAAAAAAAAAATAAAAAAAAAAAAAGAAAATAATAAAAAATAGTAAAGAAAAAAACAGAAAAAAAAAGATAAAAAAAAAAAAAAGAAAAAAAAAAAAAAAAAAATAATAAAGAAAAAAAAAAAAAATAAAATAAAAAAAAAATAAAAATAAAAAAAAAAAAAAAAAAAAAAAAAAAAAGAAAAGATAAAAAAAAAAAAAAAAAAATAAAAAAAAAAAAAAAATAAAAAAAAAAACGAAAAAAAAATAAAAAAAAAAAAAGAAATATAAAAAAAAAAAATAAAAAAAAAAATAAAAAAAAAAAAAAAAGAAAAAAATAAAAAAAGCAAAAATAAAAGCAAACAAAAAAAAAAAAAAAAAAAAAAAAAAAAAAAAGAGAAAAAAAAAAAATGAAAAAAAAACAAAGGAAAAAAAAAAAAAAAAAAAAAAAAAAAATAAAAAAAAAAAAAAAAAAAAAAAAAGCTTAAAAGGGAAATTGGCCGCGGTGTAAGAGAGATAGTGTGGAGGTACAGAGAGGTGAAACATCGACGGCGGCCCCAATTTCTCGCACGAGGCGCATCAGTGGCCTCATAAATGCGATGAGCTGACCCCGCCGTTGACAACGGATTTCGATTGCGAACGCGCTCTTGCTATGGCATGCGACAGCGCGGATATTAGTGACGTTTGTTCAAGAAACTCTCGTGCAATGGATGATGACAGATGTGACGATCCCCTTTGAATTGAAAATTTTTGTGCAGCAGTTGCAGCCTTCCCCTCAGCAGAATGAGCAGCTTCAGGAGGAAGAGCGGATCGAAGCTCACCACCATCGCAGGGTCATGAGTGCGTTGCACTCAAAACTTCTTAACTTCGCCGAATTAGCGCAGAGACAAAAAATGAAGAACTTGAAGTGGAGGAAGAGCTCTTGAGGAAAAAGCTTGAATCTTTTAATAAGTAATAACTTCGTGTTAAATGCTTATCTTTCTTACAAACATAGTACATGGCTATATTGTTCTTTATTGGTCACCTCGATTTTATGCTTTGAATTAGATTTGATTTTTTGAAATTGTCAAAAGTTAGTTCCCTGAATTGTCAAAGGTTTGTATTCCCCTGAATAAACAACAGATGTTGATGCAGTTAATAAATTATTTCGTTTTCTTGGGAAAGCAAGCAATATCACTTTTTTCATTACTGTATATAGTTGCAATTGTACTTGTACATGTAATTAGATCGCAAATTGGCATCTAAAATACACAAACGTTTCAAAGCTACAAACAATTAATTAATTCATTTTTGAAATTCGGATAAGAAACAAGCCTTCAGATTATGTAGCCTTCAGAGGTAAAATTAAAAGTTGGTGAAGTATTGCTCGACGCCTTACGGCGTTACCTCTTCGGATCACGTTTTGATCGGCGAATGCAGGGGGATGACTGAATGAAAAGTTCATTTCCTTCGAAACTTGGTTCCTTGTTGTTGATCGCAATGTTATGCAGAATCGCGCAAGCACTATGATAGGTTGCGAGTTTTCGATTTGCACACGAGGGCCACTCTTAATAGCTGGAAAGCGACGTTTCAAAACACCGATTCCACGCTCAGCACAATTTTTCGTAATGGTGAGACTTTTGTTGTAGCGTCGTTGGGCAGCATCCGAGGGGGACAAAAACGGTGTTAAGAGACACGGAAGACATGGATAGCCTGAGTCTCCAGGAAGCCATGAACCAGGCGGAAGGACTTCAAGTTTGTCATACAACAAAGAATTTCGAAAAATTCTGGAATCATGAGCACTCCCGTACCAATGGGTCACAATATCTTTAACTCTCAATTTAGAATCAAACATGATTTGAACGTTCAAAGAAAAGTAGTCTTTTTGACTGCGATAAAGCTCAGATGAGGTTCCCGATGGCCTTTGTACACGAATGTGCGTCCCGTCTATTACAACAATAACACCTGGAAAGTGTGAGATCTTGTAGAAAGATTTTTTTTCGACTTCCAGTTGGTCAGGCGAGGGAAACAAAATGAACTGTTGTCGTAGTCTTGCTGTTGCTTTGGAAACTTTATGAGCAATGCGTCCAGCAGTTGTTTGATGCACACCGATTAAATCACCATCTGTCATCTGAAAATTACCAGTGGCATAAAAACGAAGGGCAATAAGAACTTGCTGTTCAGTAGAGAGACTGTCATTTCTTTTATTTGGAGGTTCCAACTCACTTTCTAACATAGTACAAATATGGCGAAATGTCTCTTGTGAAGCGGTGTCGAAATTCTTCTTCTGTGAAATTATCGGTCGGGGTTGTCCGTTAACTTCGTCGTCGTTTCAGTGCTGCTGCTGCACCTATAGCAGCGAATTCGGCGTATTCACTGTACCACATTGAACGAAGAAAAAATAATGAGTGTTTAGCGCTTAAATCTGCCCTTGTCCAGGTTTAAATTAAACCAAGATTCTTCTAACTTTAAACCAGGTTTAACATTGGTGCTTCCACGAAAATTAAAACTTGGTTTAAAATGGAAGATAAACCAGGTTTAATACTTAACCTCGTTGGTGCATACGGCTAGCAAAAACGAAATCAAAATCTCGGACAAAGCCAAATTACATCAATCAAAGAACATGACGGCGATGTCATAAAGGACAAGGCTAGAATGTTGAAACGGGTGGAAGAGTATTACGGAGAATCCTACAGCTGAAGACAACAAGTATCACAAGTGAAAAATGTTCCAAGTAACAACGTCAACGACCCTCCCTGCTGGATCCTTCCGTCAGAGATACGAGACGCCATCAAGAAAATGAAACCAGGTAAAGCGCAAGGCTAAAATTGCAAACTGCAGACATACTCAAGGATGCAGGGGAGCCAGTTGTAATCATGATTGCCAGATTATTCAACAAATGTTTAAAGCAAAAGAAAATACCTCAGGCATGGAAGAGCGCCATCATGATCATCCTTCATAAGAAGGGAGACATGAGAGATCTAAGAAATTGCAGACCAATCAGTCTAATATATTTCATGCATAAAGTCTTCTCACATGTTCTCAAACGCATGTCGAACACATTGAATCAGCATCAACCAAAGGAGGAAGCAGGATTCAGATCCAGTTTCTCTACCGTCGATCATCTACAAACCATCACTCAACTACAAGAGAAAGCCAGAGAATATAAGGTAGCAGTCTGCCTGGCCTTCGTTGATTACGAAAAGGCTTTTGACTCCATTGAACATCAACCTTTCTTCTCCGCACTTACGAGCAACGGTATACATTGCGGTCTGGTATATCTCAGACGATTCAAATCATACTGATCTGCCGAAGAGGGATTGTGGGCAGGCTGCACGTGTTGACAAACAATAGCATTTTATTCACACCGTCTTGTCAGATGCAGGTGGCTGGCGCTGTTGTGAATATTGTCGATAAATGGATCGAAAAGATTTCACAGTCAAATGAGAAGAAAAAGTCAAACCACTGAATTTCTTGCACAGTCGCACATGCTGAATGATCAAATTGATTGATCAAGATTCACGAGAACATTTGCTAGGAATTTCAATCCATGGACTTTTCGAAACCCCGGGGGCCAGGATCTCGGGATTATAAAACTCATTACCGGAATTTGAGATCCCGAAAATATGATTACAGGATTCCGAAACAAACTCCCTAATTAGCAGGGGTTCCTAAACATTTTTGTACAGGCCCAAATTAGAATTTTTGATACAACAAATCGTGCAATTTACTCGTATTCATTTGAAGCTCTCTTTAAGCATCAATCTCAAATGTTCTAAATTCTAATTATATGTAAACTTTGCGTACACAACTTGGAAATAGGCTGGAAATGCGGAAGTGCACGGATAGTAACGCAATTTCACTCCAGACTGGAATCGTTGCATGCTTTACCAGATTGATCGGCGCGTCGGGGCACCCAGACATTCCCATTTTTCTAAAAGTTGAATCCTCCGGCGCGAGCACAGACTAGATCGTTATATTTTATCCCGGTCTTGCATTTCCGGCGCGCCGTATATAAGATTCCCGTCTGATTTTCACAAGACAGATGGTAACAAGGAATAATAAAATATGTGTATTCCTAGCTACCTGTTATTACGTACAGTAATAATACATGCCTATCGTATAGTGCATTGCTTATGATTTGCTTATAAATTGAATATGTAGCGATCGGTGTAAAGTAATTCCAAAATCCCGGTATCCCGGGAGTGCGTGGACTCGGGTATACCCTATTACAAAGCATAGACATATGCAAATAGTATGAGATACCGGTAGGGATTGCAATCCGGGATTCCGTGTATTTGTGCGAATCCCGAAATCCCAGGAATGATTTATTAATTCAGCTGGTATTTTGGTAGTGATTTACAGTGGTGTTTTACTGCTTCGCTAATGGAAACCGAATAGATTTTCCATCACTTTTCGATCCTTTCTTTGAATTACTGATTCAATATTGTAGCCTTATATTTGTCAGTATTATAATAAGTATATTATAATAATATTATAATATTAGTATAATCACACTTTTGTCAGTATGCTTTTATATATGTGATTATATACTTGCGCCTTCTATGTTTTCTAATGTAGAGGATAGAGAGAGATTCCACAATCGAGGAAGATCTCGGTCACGGGATTCCGGGATTGAGTGGAATAAGCTCAGTAAATATGCTATGACAAAGCACATGTGTTTTGATTTTATGGGATGCTGGGATGTGGTAATGGCAGAGAATCGAAATTGACAAAAGTCGGTTTACTGATAACATGGCAATCGACCTAGAGTTTATTCCGCTTTATGCACACCTTGATAACGGCAACGTTGAGAGTAAACGGGAACAGCTGCGAATTTCTGATGTCTGAACTTTTAATCTTCAATTTCCTGAGATTCGGTATTGGTAGAGTGAAGACCCGGGATGTTGAGCCTGCCTACAAAATCCCGATTTTTCTTGATCCTTGAGAAGGCTGTGTAGGACAGAGTATTGGATGGATTTTGATGAAACTTTACTTGAAGGTGAGTGAGGTAGTGTAGAGCTTAAGTTTGGCTCTATTGCGTTTTCCGCAAAGATGCGCAGAAGTTGTGGCTCGATGTGTGTTTGAGAATTTGAAATGCCGCTGAATAGGCCATATTTTCAAACTTGTGAAGGCTGTGTAGGACAGAGTATTGGATGGATTTTGATGAAACTTTACTTGAAGGTGAGTGAGGTAGTGTAGAGCTTAAGTTTGGCTCTATTGCGTTTTCTGCAAAGATGCGCAGAAGTTGTGGCTCGATGTGTGTTTGAAAGTTTGAAATGCCGCTGAATAGGCCATATTTTCAAACTTGTGAAGGCTGTGTAGGACAGAGTATTGGATGGATTTTGATGAAACTTTACTTGAAGGTGAGTGAGGTAGTGTAGAGCTTAAGTTTGGCTCTATTGCGTTTTCCGCAAAGATGCGCAGAATTTGTGGCTCGATGTGTGTTTGAGGATTTGAAATGTCGCTGAATAGGCCATATTTTCAAACTTGTGAAGGCTGTGTAGGACAGAGTATTGGATGGATTTTGATGAAACTTTACTTGAAGGTGAGTGAGGTAGTGTAGAGCTTAAGTTTGACTCTATTGCGTTTTCCGCAAAGATTCGCAGAAGTTGTGGCTCGATGTGTGTTTGAAGATTTGAAATGTCGCTGAATAGGCCATATTTTCAAACTTGTGAAGGCTGTGTAGGACAGAGTATTGGATGGATTTTGATGAAACTTTTCTTGAAGGTGAGTGAGGTAGTGTAGAGCTTAAGTTTGGCTCTATTGCGTTTTCCGCAAAGATGCGCAGAAGTTGTGGCTCGATGTGTGTTTGAGAATTTGAAATGCCGCTGAATAGGCCATATTTTCAAACTTGTGAAGGCTGTGTAGGACAGAGTATTGGATGGATTTTGATGAAACTTTACTTGAAGGTGAGTGAGGTAGTGTAGAGCTTAAGTTTGGCTCTATTGCGTTTTCCGCAAAGATGCGCAGAATTTGTGGCTCGGTGTGTGTTTAAAAGTTTGAAATGCCGCTGAATAGGCCATATTTTCAAACTTGTGAAGGCTGTGTAGGACAGAGTATTG
This sequence comes from Prostheceraeus crozeri, assembly GCA_907163375.1. Classification (NCBI taxonomy): domain Eukaryota; kingdom Metazoa; phylum Platyhelminthes; order Polycladida; family Euryleptidae; genus Prostheceraeus; species Prostheceraeus crozeri. The sequence continues at coordinate 56,877 of CAJQUW010013123.1, forward strand.
GATGGATTTTGATGAAACTTTACTTGAAGGTGAGTGAGGTAGTGTAGAGCTTAAGTTTGGCTCTATTGCGTTTTCCGCAAAGATGCGCAGAAGTTGTGGCTCGATGTGTGTTTGATTTTTTGAAATGCCGCTGAATAGGCCATATTTTCAAACTTGTGAAGGCTGTGTAGGACAGAGTATTGGATGGATTTTGATGAAACTTTACTTGAAGGTGAGTGAGGTAGTGTAGAGCTTAAGTTTGGCTCTATTGCGTTTTCCGCAAAGATGCGCAGAAGTTGTGGCTCGATGTGTGTTTGAAAGTTTGAAATGCCGCTGAATATGCCATTTTTTCAAACTTGTGAAGGCTGTGTAGGACAGAGTATTAGATGGATTTTGATGAAACTTTACTTGAAGGTGAGTGATGTAGTGTAGAGCTTAAGTTTGGCTCTATTGCGTTTTCCGCAAAGATGCGCAGAAGTTGTGGCTCGATGTGTGTTTGAGGATTTGAAATGTCGCTGAATAGGCCATATTTTCAAACTTGTGAAGGCTGTGTAGGACAGAGTATTAGATGGATTTTGATGAAACTTTACTTGAAGGTGAGTGAGGTAGTGTAGAGCTTAAGTTTGGCTCTATTGCGTTTTCCGCAAAGATGCGCAGAATTTGTGGCTCGATGTGTGTTTGAAGATTTGAAATGACGCTGAATAGGCCATATTTTCAAACTTGTGAAGGCTGTGTAGGACAGAGTATTAGATGGATTTTGATGAAACTTTACTTGAAGGTGAGTGAGGTAGTGTAGAGCTTAAGTTTGGCTCTATTGCGTTTTCCGCAAAGATGCGCAGAAGTTGTGGCTCGATGTGTGTTTGAAGATTTCAAATATCACTGAATAGGCCATATTTTCAAACTTGTGAAGGCTGTGTAGGACAGAGTATTGGATGGATTTTGATGAAACTTTTCTTGAAGGTGAGTGAGGTAGTGTAGAGCTTAAGTTTGGCTCTATTGCGTTTTCCGCAAAGATGCGCAGAAGTTGTGGCTCGATGTGTGTTTGAGAATTTGAAATGCCGCTGAATAGGCCATATTTTCAAACTTGTGAAGGCTGTGTAGGACAGAGTATTGGATGGATTTTGATGAAACTTTACTTGAAGGTGAGTGAGGTAGTGTAGAGCTTAAGTTTGGCTCTATTGCGTTTTCCGCAAAGATGCGCAGAATTTGTGGCTCGGTGTGTGTTTGAAAGTTTGAAATGACGCTGAATAGGCCATATTTTCAAACTTGTGAAGGCTGTGTAGGACAGAGTATTGGATGGATTTTGATGAAACTTTACTTGAAGGTGAGTGAGGTAGTGTAGAGCTTAAGTTTGGCTCTATTGCGTTTTCCGCAAAGATGCGCAGAAGTTGTGGCTCGATGTGTGTTTGAGAATTTGAAATGCCGCTGAATAGGCCATATTTTCAAACTTGTGAATGCTGTGTAGGACAGAGTATTGGATGGATTTTGATGAAACTTTACTTGAAGGTGAGTGAGGTAGTGTAGAGCTTAAGTTTGGCTCTATTGCGTTTTCCGCAAAGATGCGCAGAAGTTGTGGCTCGATGTGTGTTTGAAAGTTTGAAATGCCGCTGAATATGCCATATTTTCAAACTTGTGAAGGCTGTGTAGGACAGAGTATTGGATGGATTTTGATGAAACTTTACTTGAAGGTGAGTGAGGTAGTGTAGAGCTTAAGTTTGGCTCTATTGCGTTTTCCGCAAAGATGCGCAGAAGTTGTGGCTCGATGTGTGTTTGAAATTTTGAAATGTCGCTGAATAGGCCATATTTTCAAACTTGTGAAGGCTGTGTAGGACAGAGTATTAGATGGATTTTGATGAAACTTTACTTGAAGGTGAGTGAGGTAGTGTAGAGCTTAAGTTTGACTCTATTACGTTTTCCGCAAAGATTCGCAGAAGTTGTGGCTCGATGTGTGTTTGAAGATTTGAAATGTCGCTGAATAGGCCATATTTTCAAACTTGTGAAGGCTGTGTAGGACAGAGTATTGGATGGATTTTGATGAAACTTTACTTGAAGGTGAGTGAGGTAGTGTAGAGCTTAAGTTTGGCTCTATTGCGTTTTCCGCAAAGATGCGCAGAAGTTGTGGCTCGATGTGTGTTTGAAGATTTCAAATATCGCTGAATAGGCCATATTTTCAAACTTGTGAAGGCTGTGTAGGACAGAGTATTGGATGGATTTTGATGAAACTTTACTTGAAGGTGAGTGAGGTAGTGTAGAGCTTAAGTTTGGCTCTATTGCGTTTTCCGCAAAGATGCGCAGAAGTTGTGGCTCGATGTGTGTTTGAGAATTTGAAATGCCGCTGAATAGGCCATATTTTCAAACTTGTGAAGGCTGTGTAGGACAGAGTATTGGATGGATTTTGATGAAACTTTACTTGAAGGTGAGTGAGGTAGTGTAGAGCTTAAGTTTGGCTCTATTGCGTTTTCCGCAAAGATGCGCAGAAGTTGTGGCTCGATGTGTGTTTGAGAATTTGAAATGCCGCTGAATAGGTCATATTTTCAAACTTGTGAAGGCTGTGTAGGACAGAGTATTGGATGGATTTTGATGAAACTTTACTTGAAGGTGAGTGAGGTAGTGTAGAGCTTAAGTTTGGCTCTATTGCGTTTTCCGCAAAGATGCGCAGAAGTTGTGGCTCGATGTGTGTTTGAAGGTTGAAATGCCGCTGAATAGGCCATATTTTCAAACTTGTGAAGGCTGTGTAGGACAGAGTATTAGATGGATTTTGATGAAACTTTACTTGAAGGTGAGTGAGGTAGTGTAGAGCTTAAGTTTGGCTCTATTGCGTTTTCCGCAAAGATGCGCAGAAATTTTGGCTAGTTGTGTGTTTTAAGGATTGAATTTTTGTCGTTTTCGTCAGATTGTGAAGGCTGTGTAGGACAGAGTATTGGATGGATTTTGATGAAACTTTACTTGAAGGTGAGTGAGGTAGTGTAGAGCTTAAGTTTGGCTCTATTGCGTTTTCTGCAAAGATGCGCAGAAGTTGTGGCTCGATGTGTGTTTGAGGATTTGAAATGCCGCTGAATAGGCCATATTTTCAAACTTGTGAAGGCTGTGTAGGACAGAGTATTAGATGGATTTTGATGAAACTTTACTTGAAGGTGAGTGAGGTAGTGTAGAGCTTAAGTTTGGCTCTATTGCGTTTTCCGCAAAGATGCGCAGAAATTTTGGCTAGTTGTGTGTTTTAAGGATTGAATTTTTGTCGTTTTCGTCAGATTGTGAAGGCTGTGTAGGACAGAGTATTGGATGGATTTTGATGAAACTTTACTTGAAGGTGAGTGAGGTAGTGTAGAGCTTAAGTTTGGCTCTATTGCGTTTTCCGCAAAGATGTGTAGAAGTTTTGGCTCGATGTGCTCTTTTTTTCGTGATGTTATTTATTTTGGCTCTATAGTAAAAAATCATTAACCATGAATTTCGACACCGCTGGCACGCACACATCACGCATCTGGTAACAGACGCGCGCCGGTAACACACACTGATAAGTGTAACAATATGTTAGTAACTCGTTGCAAGCATTAAGGGAACCGGTATGCATCAGTTCCAACACACGCGCGCGTGCGTTCATGCGCAGGTTTGGCAGTCTTATTCATCGAATGGCTTCTCATTGCAGTAAACCGAGACAATAAGACTCCTTTAATAGATGTGTGCCACTTATCTCATCGTACGATTATTGCGGAAATTTCCAACAGCGCGAGGTGATATGAGGTGCGCTTACAGCAAATGAGGGACTTTGTTATTTATGGAATGGCATGCCTTTTACAACAACGGTACTTCGCTGTTTTTTTTATTCTTGATCAAAACCAATCTGGCGTCAATGAGGAATCTTTTTGAGTGTTCGACAAGTGTTTCGGTGTCTCAACTGATAGAACCATTTTCAAATGCAGCCATTTGAGTATGCAATATGATCTACACTACATCATTGTTGCAAACCATTTGAACACGAAATGGATCAATTCATGGCGAGGGTATAACTGTGTACTGTCTTCACGTAACTGGCCTGGATAACATGTAAAAAATTAATGATGTCCTCAAAGCTAATAAGAAAAAGAGGTGTAAAATTCACTAATCAAGATTTGTCGTGTGGTCGAGCGCGGACTAATAATTTCAATTATTGCGTCCACTTTCAAATTGTTGCACGCTATCGCAATTGAATAAATACTTCAAAGTACTACATACAATCAAATTTTACTCCTTAATGCTTGATGACTTGATTATTATTACTTAAATTGCTGTGAAATGATAATAAATTCTCGTTTCGATGATCTTCACAACATCTCATAAAGTTCAATATTTAGATCTACTGATAAATTAGTTAGTAGCCACTTATCTTCGGTAAAACAAACCGATAGAAAAAGTCTATTGTTAAACTGAAATTTTATCATTAAATTGCGTGGTGCCATCAGTCTCTATTGTAAAAGGCCTTTCTGTCCGCTCTAGTTTCCCTATTAAACCTCTTTGCATATATATATGTGTGTGTATGCTGCGGACCGAACAATTGTTATGAAGATATGACAGGTAGGAGCGAAAGCGCAATGGTCAGCTCCTAGATTCGATGCGGCGATGGAGCCATAATTCCACTAAAGTAGAAGACGACGGTGAAGGGGTTAACGGCGCGGTCTTTATTCGCAACGTAAGCCTTTTTCGCTTTTGCAGCATGCACTTCAAGAGTGTCAAGAGTCCAAACAATTCAAAGCAGAAAGAAATATTAGAACATAATCATGCTACTTGGTCTCTTCGATCCGATATGCTGCGCGTGCCGCACGTCATGAGATGGCGCACTAGCTCAAGTGTACAAATAAAATGCCATTAATTGTCCTGCGTACTGCATTGTCATTGGATATTATGAGAAGATCTATCATCGAGGCACAATTAATTGCAATTCCAACGCAAATATATATTATAAATCTATCGATGAATAAGCGTATCGATCATTGCTTCAAACTTCACATCCAGTAGCATAGCTGGCATAAGCTCACACATCATTGAATTCATGATCAAGATGATAACAGCAAAACAGCTACTTTCCACACCATGGTGGCTTCCTATCGCACATTTTTGCTTAATATTTTCATAATGTGTTCTTAAGTTACGTTGATGATATCATGCAGCATACTCTATGATATGTATAGTTGAGTTACACACTTTTGTAACTCTGCACACTGGCTAATCATATAGACATCGTGCTATGATATGAATAAATTGCAATCCAAGTGACCTATCCACATATCATGCTCTTAGATCGCCAGTCTGATCACAGGATGGTTCCAACTGATTATCATCCACAAAATCATCCGCCTGTGCAATATTGGCCGCAAGTTGTCTGTCTAACACTTGGATCTGTTGGTTATGACTTATAACATGACGCCAGGTGTCGAAATTCTTCATCAGAATGCACTCTCAAAGTCAGTGAACTATATGTAAGGACGGTTAACCCTGTGACCACAGAGTGACATAAGGACATCTATGATGAATACAAGTGCATCTATGGATGCTTGTTCCTCTTCTAATGTGTAGCAGTTCTCCGATATCTCCGCTGATGACAAATTTGCTGCTCTCTAAAGTTAAAATCAAAGTTCAGGAAAATTCCGTCTTTGATCAGTACAAGTTCTGGGTCATAGACATCGAACATCAACAACTAGACCTTAATGCTTAATGTTCGATGTCTGTTCTGGGTAATCGAGTATACCTTTCTGCAAATTCATTGACTTCTTAGTCGGCATTCTGGAAATCAACAGTCGATTGAATTACATTGGATTAATAGATCTTCAAAATGATTTTTCCAGATTTTATACCTGCCTTTGAAAGCATCATCGCACTCTGCTATTGGCTAATTTTTCCATCTTCTCAGAAGTTATTTATTCTATCATCTCATAGCATAATTCAATTACTGCGTTTAAATACATCAATAAAGTTGCGTGAGCTGTTAATCTGAATTCTTGAAAATGGTTTCTTAAGTAATACGCGTCTATCCATTCACCTATGAAACTTTCAAAACAGATAGTGCAACCAACAACGAAACACTTAGTGAAACGATTAATACGCAGTTATTACGCGGACTTGCTCGATGAAACTTCGCTACTATACTAATCAGACCTCGATTAGCCATATACTTTCATCAGATTTTGCCAAATCTCAATAAATAATATATGTTTAAATCGGCGTTTACATCACGTTTTTTAAATATTTTAACGATAAAATCGAGATTGTAAACGCATTCAAAGATATTTCTCTTCATTTCTATCCTCTCCAGAGGTGTAACAGCAACAAGAGAGCTGCTTTGACAGTAGAAAAGTTAGTCATGATATCTCAGCTATTCATTCCCCCCAAATTCTGCATAAAACAAATCATGTCACATTTTCTCCAATGCGTCGCCAAAATCGCACCGACAACTGCCATACACGTCCCAACCTCGTGAATGTTCATCTTATCAGCGCGATGTCGACAAACACAGTGTTATTAGGACTGCTGTCCCACTTCCCTTCACTACGAACTCTCATCCGCTGTCACACTTGACCATTCACCATTATAAGCTTCCTAAACCAGAAAAGGGACATTTTCCAACCCTCCGTGGCCACCAGTTGTTGTATTTCACCTCCTCATTCAACCTCTTATAGCTCGACTCAAAGCGGAAAACTCCTCATACAATTCAAGCATGATCCAATTGTCAATTCTGAGCAGAAAAAAAGAACAATTAAAATAGTTTCCGGCTACCTTATCCCTCCAAACATAGCTCAAAACAGATAAAAATCACTAATTTGTTGTATTTCACCTCCTCATTCACCCTCTTATAGCTCGACTCAAAGCGGGAAAACTCCTCATACAATTCAAGCATGATCCAATTGTCAATTCTGAGCAGAAAAAAGAACAATTAAAATAGTTTCCGGCTACCTTATCCCTCCAAACATAGCTCAAAACAGATAAAAATCACTAATTTGTTGTATTTCACCTCCTCATTCACCCTCTTATAGCTCGACTCAAAGCGGGAAACTCTCATACAATTCAAGCATGATCAATTGTCAATTCTGAGCAGAAAAAAGAACAATGAAAATAGTTTCCGGCTACCTTATCCCTCCAAACATAGCTCAAAACAGATAAAAATAAATAGTTTCCGGCTACCTCCAAACATAGCTCAAAACAGATAAAAATCACTAATTTGTTGTATTTCACCTCCTCATTCACCCTCTTATAGCTCGGACTCAAGCGGAAAACTCCTCATACAATTCAAGCATGATCCAATTGTCAATTCTGAGCAGAAAAAAGAACAATTAAAAAGTTTCCGGCTACCTTATCCCTCCAAACATAGCTCAAAACAGATAAAAATCACTAATTTGTTGTATTTCACCTCCTCATTCACCCTCTTATAGCTCGACTCAAAGCGGGAAAACTCTCATACAATTCAAGCATGATCCAATTGTCAATTCTGAGCAGAAAAAAAGAACAATTAAAATAGTTTCCGGCTACCTTATCCCTCCAAACATAGCTCAAAACAGATAAAAATCACTAATTTGTTGTATTTCACCTCCTCATTCACCCTCTTATAGCTCGACTCAAAGCGGGAAACTCCTCATACAATTGTCAATTTGAGCAGAAAAAAAGAACAATTAAAATAGTTTCCGGCTACCTTATCCTCCATACATAGCTCAAAACAGATAAAAATCACTAATTTGTTGTATTTCACCTCCTCATTCACCCTCTTATAGCTCGACTCAAAGCGGAAAACTCCTCATACAATTCAAGCATGATCCAATTGTCAATTTCTGAGCAGAAAAAAGAACAATTAAAATAGTTTCCGGCTACCTTATCCCTCCAAACATAGCTCAAAACAGATAAAAATCACTAATTTGTTGTATTTCACCTCCTCATTCACCCTCTTATAGCTCGACTCAAAGCGGGAAAATCCTCATACAATTCAAGCATGATCCAATTGTCAATTCTGAGCAGAAAAAAGAACAATTAAAATAGTTTCCGGCTACCTTATCCCTCCAAACATAGCTCAAAACAGATAAAAATCACTAATTTGTTGTATTTCACCTCCTCATTCACCCTCTTATAGCTCGACTCAAAGCGGGAAACTCCTATACAATTCAAGCATGATCCAATTGTCAATTCTGAGCAGAAAAAAAGAACAATTAAAATAGTTTCCGGCTACCTTATCCCTCCAAACATAGCTCAAAACAGATAAAAATCACTAATTTGTTGTATTTCACCTCCTCATTCACCTCTTATAGCTCGACTCAAAGCGGGAAACTCCTCATACAATTCAAGCATGATCCAATTGTCAATTCTGAGCAGAAAAAAGAACAATTAAAATAGTTTCCGGCTACCTTATCCCTCCAAACATAGCTCAAAACAGATAAAAATCACTAATTTGTTGTATTTCACCTCCTCATTCACCCTCTTATAGCTCGACTCAAAGCGGGGAAACTCCTCATACAATTCAAGCATGATCCAATTGTCAATTCTGAGCAGAAAAAAGAACAATTAAAATAGTTTCCGGCTACCTTATCCCTCCAAACATAGCTCAAAACAGATAAAAATCACTAATTTGTTGTATTTCACCTCCTCATTCACCCTCTTATAGCTCGACTCAAAGCGGGAAACTCCTCATACAATTCAAGCATGATCCAATTGTCAATTCTGAGCAGAAAAAAGAACAATTAAAATAGTTTCCGGCTACCTTATCCCTCCAAACATAGCTCAAAACAGATAAAAATCACTAATTTGTTGTATTTCACCTCCTCATTCACCCTCTTATAGCTCGACTCAAAGCGGGAAACTCCTCATACAATTCAAGCATGATCCAATTGTCAATTCTGAGCAGAAAAAAGAACAATTAAAATAGTTTCCGGCTACCTTATCCCTCCAAACATAGCTCAAAACAGATAAAAATCACTAATTTGTTGTATTTCACCTCCTCATTCACCCTCTTATAGCTCGACTCAAAGCGGGAAAACTCCTCATACAATTCAAGCATGATCCAATTGTCAATTCTGAGCAGAAAAAAGAACAATTAAAATAGTTTCCGGCTACCTTATCCCTCCAAACATAGCTCAAAACAGATAAAAATCACTAATTTGTTGTATTTCACCTCCTCATTCACCCTCTTATAGCTCGACTCAAAGCGGGAAACTCCTCATACAATTCAAGCCAATTGTCAATTCTGAGCAGAAAAAAGAACAATTTAAATAGTTTCCGGCTACTTTATCCCTCCAAACATAGCTCAAAACAGATAACAATCATAATTTGTTGTATTTTCACTCCTTCATTCACCTCTTATAGCTCGACTCAAAGGGGATAAGGAAAATCCTCATCAATTCAAGCATGATCCAATTGTCAATTCTGAGCAGAAAAAAGAACAATTAAAATAGTTTCCGGCTACCTTATCCCTCCAAACATAGCTCAAAACAGATAAAAATCACTAATTTGTTGTATTTCACCTCCTCATTCACCCTCTTATAGCTCGACTCAAAGCGGGAAACTCCTCATACAATTCAAGCATGATCCAATTGTCAATTCTGAGCAGAAAAAAGAACAATTAAAATAGTTTCCGGCTACCTTATCCCTCCAAACATAGGTTTACTACCGTATCGACCCGAAGCTTTTGGGACAACGTTGCGAAGCAACGTTGCCCCCAGTCAGGGCGCCGAAATATGCAGCGAAATTGAAGAGGAGGTGAACACGGTCCTTGTGATTGCACTCCCGACTTCGTAGGATCCATAGAACGACCGCAAAATGCAATTGAAAAATATTCTCTTTGAGAAACTCTAATTTTCAATGATACGCTCGTTGTTGGTAGTGTGGTAGTGTTTATTGACAACAGAATGGAATGGGTTTATTGTTTAGGTATGCTTTCTGGAATTTGCACATTCCATTTTTGTCATAAGAAGAAAACAATACGTTTTCGATCGCCATTGGCAATGTTGTGATTGTCGGTATGAAATGCAGATGCAGTTCGATTCTGCTGTCCCAGTGTCTTCAGGGAACCTGGTTTGGCTGCACTGTACTGAAATCACAAATGTTGACAAAGAAATCAGGTTATTGACTACCAAGAGATTTTTTATTGCTGTTTTTATTGCTGAAAGTCGCGCAAGGGTGGCCAATCGCCGATTACACTTATGGTGGCGTGATGGGTCAATTACCTCAATAAATTATTACTTGCAGAAACAATGATCCGGTTGCTGATTTTATAATGACTACTGTGGAAACTGGAAACTAACAAATTCGTCCATAACAATATTTGAAAATTAACAGCACCCTTATGACACTGATAAATATGCATAATAACAATTTCTTTAATGCCATCCCAATTAATAAAATCATTCCTGAAGTTTCAATTATATGCATAAATTTTAAAACACCCATCTTATCATATACTGCATATTTTTTACTACTTCCCCTCTAAGTATTGTTTTTCCAATTATCATTTTGCATCTACAAAAGATAAATGCTTTTGCCCTATAAAAAATCCAAGTGCCCTAATACTGGCCTCTGTGCCTTTATGCCGGCCATGTGGTGCCCTTTTATCGGCCCCGATGAGATAATCCATTAGGGGCAATGGTTAGATCTATGACTACAGGCTGGAAATATGAAGTCAGAATGTTATGTATAGTTTATTCTCATTATATATTAGATAAACTATGTTAAATTCTCCACTTTTATCAAGGAAATGCGAACATTGTGAATGATTGTACTATTGAACTATTTTATGATTGAATGTATGAAATTACAAAATATCGATCAAATCGAGAAAAAATAAAATCGGAAACAGAGAGTAGGGATTTAGTAGATAGATTTACTCTATGATCGGAAACTTCCATCTATCGAAATGCATGTGGTACTATAATATCGTCAATGAAACCCCGAACACCTTCATGTCAGTGGGAAAAATCGATAGTTCTGCTGTTCGTCTGCTAACCCAGATGACAAGGGTTTTCGGAGAATATTGACGACTTCAGTTTTCTTGAGGAAGTCGACATTATCTGAACTAAGTACACGCTCCGATTCAAGAAAACTACCGTTGCACCATCATTCCTCACTTAGGTGACTTTTGCAGCGAACCGATATCCTTCAGATATCCAAAAATGCTGATTTGCAGTTTATAGATCGCTAATTCTTTCACCTGGGATGCATGTATCCAAATTCATTGGTTAAAACGGGAAAATTAGGGAGGACTATGCCCATCGAAAGTAAGCGACAGGTGATGGTAAACATCTTATTTCATTTCTAGGAAAACATCACGACCCTTGACGTTGAGGGAAGTCAGGTAAGTACTTAAAGTGTATCACGATTCCTCACCTGAATGTATCCCGAATCCGACAGAGCATCAAATTCTTAGGCCGTGTGTCTGTCACAACTTCCCGTCGCCGAAATCTAGTCATACGTGTTCGCGCAGTCTCCCTCGTCAAATTCACATCCATATATATATATCTTGGACTTTCTCGAAAGCCTCTGTTGGGCCTACTCTTGTAGATATTTCTTCTTCCAGCGCCCTCCAGGTTTCAGGTGCGGAATGATGTCGAGCTGTGTCCTCTTCAGAGCTGTGCGTTTTCCCATCCTTCCATGCCGGCGAGGTCATCAGTCCGCTTCTTTAGGATAACTTTGATTCTGGCGGAATAACTTCAATTTATGCAATGTAAATAGACACTGTAATTGATACGCAGACATCATGAATAAATTCAGTTTGAGCTATTCATTGGCATAATTCGAAAATTGCGTAGGGAATAGAAGGAAATCGATGGAATTGATCAACTTTCAGCGACGGCCATACAAACATTACGATGCGTCTTTATAGAGTCCCATCACCATCTCTGAAAATCCTATGAATATTCAGTGACCATCTATTTACGCAATTACATACCTCGGATAATGTGCGTTTGACAAAATATGATGTTACTTTTCTTACTACATGCACATGTCACGGTCGGGGTCAATATGTATTTCACAGATCTGATGCCGATATAGTAACGACAATTCTTGTCATAGAACGTATTAGTCCGTTGCAGTCCGACTTACTGCAGAAGAGAAGTCAGTAAGTTATATTAATTGCTTGGTGTAGGGGATGTACAGTTCTTATTATCGAACAATGGGACTATCCTCAGCAGTAAAGATGCAGTCGCATCCAACAGACCGAATGAATAACCGTAGATATTGAATAATACAGATAGACATCTATGAAAAATACAGATAGACATCTTCATCAGAGGGTGACCGACCGGCAGCCTCCTGAAATTCCCTGACATTGGATGAAATGGATATTCAGATATGTCCCAATTTTTGAGTGACAATGTAACTAAATATTTGCATTTCTACTGACATGTTTAATGAAACTGAAGTAACTCCAACACAGGAAAGGTAGCTGCTGTCTAGAAAGAGAACATACCATTTTTTCTCACCCTCATCAAGTATCTATGGTGTGCTCATTCAAAGTTCTCTGAGGAGGTATATTGACTTTTGGTGGATGAATAGCATGGATCACTGTCACCCATAATGAAATTTAGAAACACAGACCCTCCCTAAGAACTTACAGCACGTGCGACAGGCAGCTTCCTCACTGACCGCAATATGCACGTTTCTCTTGCATTCATCTGCAATATAAATGGATAGGAAATAGAAAGACATTTACCGCTGTACTAATAGTAAAATTGTTTAAGTATAATAAGAATAATAATAAATTTTGTTCTTCAAAAATTGACATTCATCAATTTTACAAAAAACGCGCCCCATGGCCCCGGGAAGCGCTTACAGGATTGCATAGAGAACGTAAAGAATAACACAACTTCCTATGGCACAACTTCCTATGATCCAGTGTTCTGAGTATATTCATTCACAACATTAAAAAAATTGTTATTATGCATATTTATCAGTGTCATAAGGGTGCTGTTAATTTTCAAATATTGTTATGGACGAATTTGTTAGTTTCCAGTTTCCACAGTAGTCATTATAAAATCAGCAACCGGATCATTGTTTCTGCAAGTAATAATTTATTGAGGTAATTGACCCATCACGCCACCATAAGTGTAATCGGCGATTGGCCACCCTTGCGCGACTTTCAGCAATAAAAACAGCAATAAAAAATCTCTTGGTAGTCAATAACCTGATTTCTTTGTCAACATTTGTGATTTCAGTACAGTGCAGCCAAACCAGGTTCCCTGAAGACACTGGGACAGCAGAATCGAACTGCATCTGCATTTCATACCGACAATCACAACATTGCCAATGGCGATCGAAAACGTATTGTTTTCTTCTTATGACAAAAATGGAATGTGCAAATTCCAGAAAGCATACCTAAACAATAAACCCATTCCATTCTGTTGTCAATAAACACTACCACACTACCAACAACGAGCGTATCATTGAAAATTAGAGTTTCTCAAAGAGAATATTTTTCAATTGCATTTTGCGGTCGTTCTATGGATCCTACGAAGTCGGGAGTGCAATCACAAGGACCGTGTTCATCTCCTCTTCAATTTCGCTGCATATTTCGGCGTCCTGACTGGGGACAATGTTGCTTCGCAACGTTGTCCCAAAAGCTTCGGGTCGATACGGTAGTAAACCTATGTTTGGAGGGATAAGGTAGCCGGAAACTATTTTAATTGTTCTTTTTTCTGCTCAGAATTGACAATTGGATCATGCTTGAATTGTATGAGGAGTTTCCCGCTTTGAGTCGAGCTACAAGAGGGTGAATGAGGAGGTGAAATACAACAAATTAGTGATTTTTATCTGTTTTGAGCTATGTTTGGAGGGATAAGGTAGCCGGAAACTATTTTAATTGTTCTTTTTTCTGCTCAGAATTGACAATTGGATCATGCTTGAATTGTATGAGGAGTTTCCCGCTTTGAGTCGAGCTACAAGAGGGTGAATGAGGAGGTGAAATACAACAAATTAGTGATTTTTATCTGTTTTGAGCTATGTTTGGAGGGATAAGGTAGCCGGAAACTATTTTAATTGTTCTTTTTTCTGCTCAGAATTGACAATTGGATCATGCTTGAATTGTATGAGGAGTTTCCCGCTTTGAGTCGAGCTATAAGAGGGTGAATGAGGAGGTGAAATACAACAAATTAGTGATTTTTATCTGTTTTGAGCTATGTTTGGAGGGATAAGGTAGCCGGAAACTATTTTAATTGTTCTTTTTTCTGCTCAGAATTGACAATTGGATCATGCTTGAATTGTATGAGGAGTTTTCCGCTTTGAGTCGAGCTATAAGAGGGTGAATGAGGAGGTGAAATACAACAAATTAGTGATTTTTATCTGTTTTGAGCTATGTTTGGAGGGATAAGGTAGCCGGAAACTATTTTAATTGTTCTTTTTTCTGCTCAGAATTGACAATTGGATCATGCTTGAATTGTATGAGGAGTTTCCCGCTTTGAGTCGAGCTATAAGAGGGTGAATGAGGAGGTGAAATACAACAAATTAGTGATTTTTATCTGTTTTGAGCTATGTTTGGAGGGATAAGGTAGCCGGAAACTATTTTAATTGTTCTTTTTTCTGCTCAGAATTGACAATTGGATCATGCTTGAATTGTATGAGGAGTTTCCCGCTTTGAGTCGAGCTATAAGAGGGTGAATGAGGAGGTGAAAATACAACAAATTAGTGATTTTTATCTGTTTTGAGCTATGTTTGGAGGGATAAGGTAGCCGGAAACTATTTTAATTGTTCCTTTTTCTGCTCAGAATTGACAATTGGATCATGATTGAATTGTATGAGGAATTTTCCGCTTTGAGTCGAGCTATAAGAGGGTGAATGAGGAGGTGAAATACAACAAATTAGTGATTTTTATCTGTTTTGAGCTATGTTTGGAGGGATAAGGTAGCCGGAAACTATTTTAATTGTTCTTTTTTCTGCTCAGAATTGACAATTGGATCATGCTTGAATTGTATGAGGAGTTTCCCGCTTTGAGTCGAGCTATAAGAGGGTGAATGAGGAGGTGAAATACAACAAATTAGTGATTTTTTATGTCTTTTGAGCTATGTTTGGAGGGATAAGGTAGCCGGAAACTATTTTAATTGTTCTTTTTTCTGCTCAGAATTGACAATTGGATCATGCTTGAATTGTATGAGGAGTTTCCCGCTTTGAGTCGAGCTATAAGAGGGTGAATGAGGAGGTGAAATACAACAAATTAGTGATTTTTATCTGTTTTGAGCTATGTTTGGAGGGATAAGGTAGCCGGAAACTATTTTAATTGTTCTTTTTTCTGCTCAGAATTGACAATTGGATCATGCTTGAATTGTATGAGGAGTTTCCCGCTTTGAGTCGAGCTATAAGAGGGTGAATGAGGAGGTGAAATACAACAAATTAGTGATTTTTATCTGTTTTGAGCTATGTTTGGAGGGATAAGGTAGCCGGAAACTATTTTAATTGTTCTTTTTTCTGCTCAGAATTGACAATTGGATCATGCTTGAATTGTATGAGGAGTTTCCCGCTTTGAGTCGAGCTATAAGAGGGTGAATGAGGAGGTGAAATACAACAAATTAGTGATTTTTATCTGTTTTGAGCTATGTTTGGAGGGATAAGGTAGCCGGAAACTATTTTAATTGTTCTTTTTTCTGCTCAGAATTGACAATTGGATCATGCTTGAATTGTATGAGGAGTTTCCCGCTTTGAGTCGAGCTATAAGAGGGTGAATGAGGAGGTGAAATACAACAAATTAGTGATTTTTATCTGTTTTGAGCTATGTTTGGAGGGATAAGGTAGCCGGAAACTATTTTAATTGTTCTTTTTTCTGCTCAGAATTGACAATTGGATCATGCTTGAATTGTATGAGGAGTTTCCCGCTTTGAGTCGAGCTATAAGAGGGTGAATGAGGAGGTGAAATACAACAAATTAGTGATTTTTATCTGTTTTGAGCTATGTTTGGAGGGATAAGGTAGCCGGAAACTATTTTAATTGTTCTTTTTTCTGCTCAGAATTGACAATTGGATCATGCTTGAATTGTATGAGGAGTTTCCCGCTTTGAGTCGAGCTATAAGAGGGTGAATGAGGAGGTGAAATACAACAAATTAGTGATTTTTATCTGTTTTGAGCTATGTTTGGAGGGATAAGGTAGCCGGAAACTATTTTAATTGTTTCTTTTTCTGCTCAGAATTGACAATTGGATCATGCTTGAATTGTATGAGGAGTTTCCCGCTTTGAGTCGAGCTATAAGAGGGTGAATGAGGAGGTGAAATACAACAAATTAGTGATTTTTATCTGTTTTGAGCTATGTTTGGAGGGATAAGGTAGCCGGAAACTATTTTAATTGTTCTTTTTTCTGCTCAGAATTGACAATTGGATCATGCTTGAATTGTATGAGGAGTTTCCCGCTTTGAGTCGAGCTACAAGAGGGTGAATGAGGAGGTGAAATACAACAAATTAGTGATTTTTATCTGTTTTGAGCTATGTTTGGAGGGATAAGGTAGCCGGAAAATATTTTAATTGTTCTTTTTTCTGCTCAGAATTGACAATTGGATCATGCTTGAATTGTATGAGGAGTTTCCCGCTTTGAGTCGAGCTATAAGAGGGTGAATGAGGAGGTGAAATACAACAAATTAGTGATTTTTATCTGTTTTGAGCTATGTTTGGAGGGATAAGGTAGCCGGAAACTATTTTAATTGTTCTTTTTTTCTGCTCAGAATTGACAATTGGATCATGTTTGAATTGTATGAGGAGTTTCCCGCTTTGAGTCGAGCTATAAGAGGGTGAAATGAGGAGGTGAAATACAACAAATTAGTGATTTTTATCTGTTTTGAGCTATGTTTGGAGGGATAAGGTAGCCGGAAACTATTTTAATTGTTCTTTTTTCTGCTCAGAATTGACAATTGGATCATGCTTGAATTGTATGAGGAGTTTCCCGCTTTGAGTCGAGCTACAAGAGGGTGAATGAGGAGGTGAAATACAACAAATTAGTGATTTTTATCTGTTTTGAGCTATGTTTGGAGGGATAAGGTAGCCGGAAACTATTTTAATTGTTCTTTTTTCTGCTCAGAATTGACAATTGGATCATGCTTGAATTGTATGAGGAGTTTCCCGCTTTGAGTCGAGCTATAAGAGGGTGAATGAGGAGGTGAAATACAACAAATTAGTGATTTTTATCTGTTTTGAGCTATGTTTGGAGGGATAAGGTAGCCGGAAACTATTTTAATTGTTCTTTTTTCTGCTCAGAATTGACAATTGGATCATGCTTGAATTGTATGAGGAGTTTCCCCGCTTTGAGTCGAGCTATAAGAGGGTGATTGAGGAGGTGAAATACAACAAATTAGTGATTTTTATCTGTTTTGAGCTATGTTTGGAGGGATAAGGTAGCCGGAAACTATTTTAATTGTTCTATTTTCTGCTCAGAATTGACAATTGGATCATGCTTGAATTGTATGAGGAGTTTCCCGCTTTGAGTCGAGCTATAAGAGGGTGAATGAGGAGGTGAAATACAACAAATTAGTGATTTTTATCTGTTTTGAGCTATGTTTGGAGGGATAAGGTAGCCGGAAAACTATTTTAATTGTTCTTTTTTCTGCTCAGAATTGACAATTGGATCATGCTTGAATTGTATGAGGAGTTTCCGCTTTGAGTCGAGCTACAAGAGGGTGAATGAGAGAGGTGAAATACAACAAATTAGTTGATTTTTATCTGTTTTGAGCTATGTTTGGAGGGATAAGGTAGCCGTGAAACTATTTTAATTGTTCTTTTTTCTGCTCAGAATTGACAATTTGGATCATGCTTGAATTGTATGAGGAGTTTCCCGCTTTGAGTCGAGCTATAAGAGGGTGAATGAGGAGGTGAAATACACAACAAATTAGTGATTTTTATCTGTTTTGAGCTATGTTTGGAGGGATAAGGTAGCGGAAACTATTTTAATTGTTCTTTTTTTCTGCTCAGAATTGACAATTGGATCATGCTTGAATTGTATGAGGAGTTTCCCGCTTTGAGTCGAGCTATAAGAGGGTGAATGAGGAGGTGAAATACAACAAATTAGTGATTTTTATCTGTTTTTGAGCTATGTTTGGAGGGATTAAGGTAGCCGGAAACTATTTTAATTGTTCTTTTTTTCTGCTCAGAATTGACAATTGGATCATGCTTGAATTGTATGAGGAGTTTCCCGCTTTGAGTCGAGCTATAAGAGGGTGAATGAGGAGGTGAAATACAACAAATTAGTGATTTTTATCTGTTTTGAGCTATGTGTTTGGAGGGATAAGGTAGCCGGAAACTATTTTAATTGTTCTTTTTTCTGCTCAGAATTGACAATTGGATCATGCTTGAATTGTATGAGGAGTTTCCCGCTTTGAGTCGAGCTATAAGAGGGTGAATGAGGAGGTTGAAATACCAACAAATTAGTGATTTTTAATCTGTTTTGAGCTATGTTTTGGAGGGATAAGGTAGCCGGACCAAACTATTTTAATTGTTCTTTTTCTGCTCAGAATTGACAATTGGATCATGCTTGAATTGTATGAGGAGTTTTCCGCTTTGAGTCGAGCTACAAGAGGGTGAATTAGGAGGTGAAATACAACAAATAATAGTGATATTTATCTGTTTTGAGCTATGTTTTGGAGGGATAAAGGTAGCCGGAAACTATTTTAATTGTTCTTTTTTCTGCTCAGAGAATTGACAATTGGATCATGCTTGAATTGTATGAGGAGTTTTCCCGCTTTGAGTCGAGCTATAAGGAGGGTGAATGAGGAGGTGAAATACAACAAATTAGTGATTTTTATCTGTTTTGAGCTATGTTTGGAGGGATAAGGTAGCCGGAAACTATTTTAATTGTTCTTTTTTCTGCTCAGAATTGACATTGGATCATGCTTGAATTGTATGAGGAGTTTCCCGCTTTGAGTCGAGCTATAAGAGGGTGAATGAGGAGGTGAAAATACAACAAATTAGTGATTTTTATATCTGTTTTGAGCTATGTTTGGAGGGATAAGGTAGCCGGAAACTATTTTAATTGTTCATTTTTTCTGCTCAGAATTGACAATTGGATCATGCTTGAATTGTAAGAGGAGTTTCCCGCTTTGAGTCGAGCTTTAAGAGGGTTGAATGAGGAGGTGAAATACAACAAATTAGTGATTTTTATCTGTTTTGAGCTATGTTTGGAGGGATAAGGTAGCCGGAAACTATTTAAATTGTTCTTTTTTTCTGCTCAGAATTGACAATTGGATCATGCTTGAATTGTATGAGGAGTTCCCGCTTTGAGTCGAGCTATAAGAGGGAGGAATGAATGAGGAGGTGAAATACAACAAATTAGTGATTTTTATCTGTTTTTGAGCTATGTTTGGAGGGATAAGGTAGCCGGAAACTATTTTAATTGTTCTTTTTTTGCTCAGAATTGACATTGGATCATGCTTGAATTGTATGAGGAGTTTCCCGCTTTGAGTCGAGCTATAAGAGGGTGAATGAGGAGGTGAAATTACAACAAATTAGTGATTTTTATCTCTAATGAGCTATGTTTGGAGGGATAAGGAAGCCAGAAACTATTATAATTGATCTTTTTTCTGCTCAGACTTGTCAAATGGATCATGCTTGATTTGTATGAGTAGTTTCCTGCTTTGAGTCGAGCTATAAGAGGGTGAATGAGGAGGTGAAATACAACAAATTAGTGATTTTTTATCTGTTTTGAGCTATGTTTGGAGGGATAAGGTAGCCGGAAACTATTTTAATTGTTCTTTTTTCTGCTCAGAATTGACAATTGGATCATGCTTGAATTGTGTGAGGAGTTTCCCGCTTTGAGTCGAGCTATAAGAGGGTGAATTGTATGAGGAGGTGAAATACAACAAGTTAGTGACTTTTATCTCTTTTGAGCTATGTTTGAAGGGATAAGGTAGACGGAAACTATTCTAATTGTTCTTTTTCAGCTCAGAATTGACAATTGGATCATGCTTGAATTGTATGAGGGAGGTTTTCCGCTTTGAGTCGAGCTATAAGAGGGTGAAGTGAGGAGGTGAAATACACAAATTAGTGATTTTTATCTGTTTTGAGCTATGTTTGGAGGGATAAGGTAGCCGGAAACTATTTTAATTGTTCTTTTTTTTTCTGCTCAGAATTGACAATTGGATCATGCTTGAATTGTATGAGGAGTTTCCCGCTTTGAGTCGAGCTATAAGAGGGTGAATGAGGAGGTGAAATACAACAAATTAGTGATTTTTAACTGTTTTGAGCTATTTTTGGAGGGATAAGGTAGCCGGAAACTATTTTAATTGTTCTTTTTTCTGCTCAGAATTGACAATTGGATCATGCTTGAATTGTATGAGGAGTTTCCCGCTTTGAGTCGAGCTATAAGAGGGTGAATGAGGAGGTGAAATACAACAAATTAGTGATTTTTATCTGTTTTGGAGCTATGTTTGGAGGGATAAGGTAGCCGGAAACTATTTTAGTTGTTCTTTTTTCTGCTCAGAATTGACAATTGGATCATGCTTGATTGTATGCGAGTTTCCCGCTTTGAGTCGAGCTACAAGAGGGAGAATGAGGAGGTGAAATACAACAAATTAGTGATTTTTATCTGTTTTGAGCTATGTTTGGAGGGATAAGGTAGCCGAAACTATTTTAATTGTTCTTTTTTTCTGCTCAGAATTGACATTTGGATAATGCTTGAATTGTATGAGTAGTTTCCCGCTTTGAGTCGAGCTATAAGAGGGTGAATGAGGAGGTGAAATACAACAAATTAGTGATTTTATCTGTTTTGAGCTATGTTTGGAGGATAAGGTAGCCGGAAACTATTTTAATTGTTCTTTTTTCTGCTCAGAATTGACATTGGATCATGCTTGAATTGTATGAGGAGTTTCCCGCTTTGAGTCGAGCTACAAATAGGTGAATGAGGAGGTGAAATACACAAAATTAGTGATTTTTATCTGTTTTGAGCTATGTTTGGAGGATAAGGTAGCCGGAAACAATTTTAATTGTTCTTTTTTCTGCTCAGAATAGACAATTGGATCATGCTTGAATTGTATGAGGAGTTTCCCGCTTTGAGTCGAGCTAGAAGAGGGTGAATGAGGAGGTGAAATACAACAAATTAGTGATGTTGCTCTGTTTTGAGCTATGTTTGGAGGGATAAGGTAGCCGAAAACTATTTTAATTGTTCTTTTTTTCTGCTCAGAATTGACAATTGGATCATGCTTGAATTGTATGAGGAGTTTCCCGCTTTGAGTCGAGCTACAAGAGGGTGAATGAGGAGGTGAAATACAACAAATTAGTGATTTTTTATCTGTTTTGAGCTATGTTTGGAGGGATAAGGTAGCCGGGAAACTATTTTAATTGTTCTTTTTTCTGCTCAGAATTGACAATTGATCATGCTTGAATGTATGAGGAGTTTCCGCTTTGAGTCGAGCTATAAGAGGGTGAATGAGGAGGTGAAATACAACAAATTAGTGATTTTTATCTGTTTTGAGCTATGTTTGGAGGGATAAGGTAGCCGGAAACTATTTTAATTGTTCTTTTTTCTGCTCAGAATTGACAATGGATCATGCTTGAATTGTATGAGGAGTTTCCCGCTTTGAGTCGAGCTATAAGAGGTGAATGAGGAGGTGAAATACAACAAATTAGTGATTTTTATCTGTTTTGAGCTATGTTTGGAGGGATAAGGTAGCCGGAAACTATTTTAATTGTTCTTTTTTCTGCTCAGAATTGACAATTGGATCATGCTTGAATTGTATGAGTAGTTTCCCGCTTTGAGTCGAGCTACAAGAGGGTGAATGAGGAGGTGAAATACAACAAATTAGTGATTTTTATCTGTTTTGAGCTATGTTTGGAGGGATAAGGTAGCCGGAAACTATTTTAATTGTTCTTTTTTCTGCTCAGAATTGACAATTGGATCATGCTTGAATTGTATGAGGAGTTTCCCGCTTTGAGTCGAGCTATAAGAGGGTGAATGAGGAGGTGAAATACAACAAATTAGTGATGTGATTTTTATCTGTTTTGAGCTATGTTTGGAGGGATAAGGTAGCCGGAAACTATTTTAATTGTTCTTTTTTCTGCTCAGAATTGACAATTGGATCATGCTTGAATTGAATGAGGAGTTTCCCGCTTTGAGTCGAGCTATAAGAGGGTGAATGAGGAGGTGAAATACAACAAATTAGTGATTTTTATCTGTTTTGAGCTATGTTTGGAGGGATAAGGTAGCCGGAAACTATTTTAATTGTTCTTTTTTCTGCTCAGAATTGACAATTGGATCATGCTTGAATTGTATGAGGAGTTTCCGCTTTGAGTCGAGCTACAAGAGGGTGAATGAGGCGGTGAAATACAACAAATTAGTGATTTTTATCTGTTTTGAGCTATGTTTGGAGGGATAGGTAGCCGGAAACTATTTTAATTGTTCTTTTTTGCTGCTCAGAATTGACAATTGGATCATGCTTGAATTGTATGAGGAGTTTCCCGCTTTGAGTCGAGCTATAAGAGGGTGAATGAGGAGGTGAAATACAACAAATTAGTGATTTTTATCTGTTTTGAGCTATGTTTGGAGGGATAAGGTAGCCGGAAACTATTTTAATTGTTCTTTTTTCTGCTCAGAATTGACAAATGGATCATGCTTGAATTGTATGAGGAGTTTCCCGCTTTGAGTCGAGCTATAAGAGGGTGAATGAGGAGGTGAAATACAACAAATTAGTGATTTTTATCTGTTTTGAGCTATGTTTGGAGGGATAAGGTAGCCGGAAACTATTTTAATTGTTCTTTTTTCTGCTCAGAATTGACAATTGGATCATGCTTGAATTGTATGAGGAGTTTTCCCGCTTTGAGTCGAGCTACAAGAGGGTGAATGAGGAGGTGAAATACAACAAATTAGTGATTTTTATCTGTTTTGAGCTATGTTTGGAGGGATAAGGTAGCCGGAAACTATTTTAATTGTTCTTTTTTCTGCTCAGAATTGACAATTGGATCATGCTTGAATTGTATGAGGAGTTTCCCGCTTTGAGTCGAGCTATAACAGGGTGAATGAGGAGGTGAAATACAACAAATTAGTGATTTTTATCTGTTTTGAGCTATGTTTGGAGGGATAAGGTAGCCGGAAACTATTTTAATTGTTCTTTTTTCTGCTCAGAATTGACAATTGGATCATGCTTGAATTGTATGAGGAGTTTCCCGCTTTGAGTCGAGCTACAAGAGGGTGAATGAGGAGGTGAAATACAACAAATTAGTGATTTTTATCTGTTTTGAGCTATGTTTGGAGGGATAAGGTAGCCGGAAACTATTTTAATTGTTCTTTTTTCCTGCTCAGAATTGACAATTGGATCATGCTTGAATTGTATGAGGAGTTTCCCGCTTGAGTCGAGCTACAAGAGGGTGAATGAGGAGGTGAAAATACAACAAATTAGTGATTTTTATCTGGTTTTGAGCTATGTTTGGAGGGATAAGGTAGCCGGAAAACTATTTTAATTGTTCTTTTTTATTCTCAGAATTTACAATTTGTTCTTGCTTGATTTGTATGAGGAGTTTCCCGCTTTGAGTCGAGCTAATAAGAGGGTGAATGAGGAGGTGAAATACAACAAATTAGTGATTTTTATCTGTTTTGAGCTATGTTTGGAGGGATAAAGGTAGCCGGAAACTAATTTAATTGTTCTTTTTTCTGCTCAGAATTGACAATTGGATCATGCTTGAATTGTATGAGGAGTTTCCCGCTTTGAGTCGAGCTAAAAGAGGGTGAATGAGGAGGTGAAATACAACAAATTAGTGATTTTATCTGTTTGAGCTATGTTTGGAGGGATAAGGTAGCCGGAAACTATTTTAATTGTTCTTTATTCTGCTCAGAATAGACAATTGGATCATGCTTGAATTGTTAGAGGAGTTAAATACAACAAATTAGTGATTTTTATCTCTATTGAGCTATGTTTGGCGGGATAAGGTAGCCGGAAACTGTTTCAATTGTTCTTTTTTCTGCTCAGAATTGACAATTGGATCATGCTTGAATTGTATGAGGAGTTTCCCGCTTTGAGTCGAGCTACAAGAGGGTGAATGAGGAGGTGAAATACAACAAATTAGTGAATTTTTTCTGTTTTGATCTTTGTTTGGTTGGATAAGGTAGCCGGAAACTATTTTAATTGTTCCTTTTTCTGCTCAGAAATTGACAATTGGATCATGCTTGAATTGTATGAGGAGTTTCCCGCTTTGAGTCGAGCTACAAGAGGGTGAATGAGGAGGTGAAATACAACAAATTAGTGATTTTTATCTGTTTTGAGCTATGTTTGGAGGGATAAGGTAGCCGGAAAAACTATTTTAATTGTTCTTTTTTCTGCTCAGAATTGACAATTGGATCATGCTTGAATTGTATGAGGAGTTTCCCGCTTTGAGTCGAGCTATAAGAGGGTGAATGAGGAGGTGAAATACAACAAATTAGTGATTTTTATCTGTTTTGAGCTATGTTTGGAGGGATAAGGTAGCCGGAAACTATTTTAATTGTTCTTTTTTCTGCTCAGAATTGACAATTGGATCATGCTTGAATTGTATGAGGAGTTTCCCGCTTTGAGTCGAGCTATAAGAGGGTGAATGAGGAGGTGAAATACAACAACTGGTGGCCACGGAGGGTTGGAAATGTCCCTTTTCTGGTTTAGGAAGCTTATAATGGTGAATGGTCAAGTGTGACAGCGGATGAGAGTTCGTAGTGAAGGGAAGTGGGACAGCAGTCCTAATAACACTGTGTTGTCGACATCGCGCTGATAAGATGAACATTCACGAGGTTGGGACGTGTATGGCAGTTGTCGGTGCGATTTTGGCGACGCATTGGAGAAAATGTGACATGATTTGTTTTATGCAGAATTTGGGGGGAATGAATAGCTGAGATATCATGACTAACTTTTCTACTGTCAAAGCAGCTCTCTTGTTGCTGTTACACCTCTGGAGAGGATAGAAATGAAGAGAAATATCTTTGAATGCGTTTACAATCTCGATTTTATCGTTAAAATATTTAAAAAACGTGATGTAAACGCCGATTTAAACATATATTATTTATTGAGATTTGGCAAAATCTGATGTAAGTATATGGCTAATCGAGGTCTGATTAGTATAGTAGCGAAGTTTCATCGAGCAAGTCCGCGTAATAACTGCGTATTAATCGTTTCACTAAGTGTTTCGTTGTTGGTTGCACTATCTGTTTGAAAGTTTCATACGTATCCATTCGTCCACAATGAAAGCATTACTTACTTATTTTGAAGATTACGGAACTGTGTTATGATGAATCTCGCAAAAACGCACTCTGAGCTAGAGCATTGCTAGGGAATTATTTCTGTTGAAGAAGTGTATCAGATATTTATGATTGTCCAAGAACATGTCTTGCCAATTCCCAATTTTTTCGCGTATGAAGTAATAGCTTGATATTAAAAGCTACGTAGGAACAGCTGTGGGAAGCCGAGGATTTTAAAGGGTCTCTATAATTTTTACTGGGACAATGAATGTCCTTCATAGCATTAATGAAAATCTGATGGTAGACATAATCGATGCTGTATGGCGTTAGTTACTGTAGTGAAGTACAGTATGGCGCATCTGCCGTCCAAATTCAGTGCCCAAAATCAGTGGGGTTGTATGTAATCTAGTTAATTCGTTCAACTTTTAATACATGAGCGAACGGAAGACAAAACAGGAATCAGCGTCAATCGGTAAGGTGTAATCAATCGTTAATTCGAATCGTTAATCAATTTGCACAGAACTTCGACAACATGGACATGTATGCTCCAAACTACTTGTTTCGACCTTAAACCGCTTCCGGCCTTGCCAGATTTAAACAAAAAAAACATAGAAATTTCGTTATTCATCACACTCCCCCGACACTACAAAAAATGGGGGTATACCAGCATGAAAAGCAATGATACACAGCAACAGAAACACAATACAAAAGAGATTTTTATCTTCCTTTCCACTGACAATGTATAAGAAACCAGAATGACGAAAAATGTCATTACACTGTCGGTTAACAAAAGTATTTACTGTATTTACAAAGGCATTTACACTGTCGGGTTTACGGTATTTACAAATGTTGAAGTCATGCCAAATGCATTCGAGAACTGTCCTTCCATGGGTTCCGTTGAGTCAGTTGGAATAACACAGGGATCGGTGTCCGAATCACTGAAGGTACTGAGGTCGGACGATACAACGTGGTTAATGTCATTTTCAGGAGTGCGCTGCAACGCGTTTTCCGAATCACTTATGGCATTGAAGTCCGATCGTACTTCGTGATTGTTACGAATTTCACGGGTCCACCGTAACGCATTCTCCAAGTCCGAGGGTGGAGCTTCGCCCGGCTTCCATTCGCGACTGCCCTCGTCGGACAGATGGTCGGTATCCCCCACTCGTAGATCAGGAACTTGGACACTCGCGTCCGCCACAGTTTCACGACCTTGACACGGACAATCACACACACAACGCTCATGCTGCCCTTGTCGTAACCGGGCAAACTCAGGAACTTGAACTGGTCGCAGATTGTTGAAGTGAATCCGCCTTCTTCTGAGACGCAATGTCGAGTTCACTAAATCTCCTTCGTTTCTCGCAGGTTCGATAGTATAGAGTGATCCTGGAAGTCGTTCTATGATACGGAAGGTACCTATGTACTGTGAGGGATCTAGTGTGTGTTTCGGTTGACCTTTGACGAACACCCAGTCACCTACTCGAAACTTATCGCCGTACACCTTAGCATCAAAGTATCTTTTCTGCTGACGCTGAGCTTGCGAATAGGAAAGCCTTGCATTGGAATGGACGACTTGCAACTGATTACGAAGCTGAGCCAGGAACTCGTAGGGTAAGAGAAGTTCCCTTCCTAAGGTCAACATCGCTGGGGTAAAGCCAGAGCTAGCACTTTCAATGGTCCTCAAATTCAAAAGGACGGGTCCTAGATAGTCTTCCCAATCACCATTTTTCTCCGCCAAGAACACTCGTAGGCCTACCTTCAACTGTTGGATAGCGCGTTCTACCTTGCCATCAGCTTGAGGGTGCCGGGGAGGTGCGAATCTTTTCAATTCCTAACTCCGCGCAAATAGAATTCATCAAATTACCGGAAACTTCTTGACCCTGGTCACTGTATAATTGCTCGGGAATGCCAAAACGACAAACCCAGTGACGGACGAAGGCTGAGGCAACAGTACGAGCCGTCTTATCGGGGATAGGAATAGCCTCGATCCATGAGGTAAATCTGTCAATCATTACACATAAGTAGATATTACCTGTCGAAGATGCTGTTAATGGTCCCGCCAAATCTATGTGAACAGCTTGGTTGACGTACCCCTTTGGTAAGGGCTGCAAGGGTGCCACTCGGTAACGACCGGTTCTCTTGGTTTGAGCACAAATGAGACAACATCTAACATACTCCTCTATCTCCTGCGTGCTATCTGGCCACCAAAACTTCCTGTGAATCCTACTTCGGGTTTGCCGCAACCCACCATGTCCTGATTGGTTATGTGCACCGACTAAGATATATATTATATTTTAACATTCTATCAGCATAAAATGTGAGGATACAAATCAGAATGTTTTCAGTAATTCGTTAAAGTCACGTGTAGGAATGGAAGAGATATCAGCAATTCTCAAGCCAAGCTCACTGATATCATCATCGATGTCTTTCAGCAGAGTCATCGTTCTTCCGTGCCCATGTCGAAGGTGTTCGGAAGTTCGATGCACTAACACTACTTTCAGAGGAGTCAAACAGTTGTTTCTCATGGCATGACCGATCAGGCGTAGACGTTGTTTTCGTATAGTTCTCTTCAGAGGCGGCAAGAGATTGATTCACAAGAGATTGTTCACAAAGATTGATGTTTGATATTCTTGTGGGGTAATGAATCCCTAAGGCAAAACGTTGTAGTTGACGATGGCTTGCATCTAAACGATTCTGTTAAGTCTTTGTGAGTGGTATAGCCTCTAGCCCATACATGAGCACAGACTCAACCACTGATTGAAAAAGCTTTATTTTCGTGTTGTCGGGAATATTAGAGTCGAAAATCGTTCGTAATTGGTTTGCTGCCGTCCAAGCTAAGTCGACTCTTTCTTTTACGAGATGCTTGGGATTTAAAACCTTCACGCCTAAGTATTTAAAGTCATTCACTACTTCAACTCGTTCACCAGTCGGTAGATGGAGAACTGGTGTCTGTTCAGTCCCGATATACATCACTTTCGTCTTGCTGGCGTTGATGTGCATGCCAAGCGGATTCGCAACTTCATGCATGCGGTTCAATACACGTTGAGCAGTCTCCGGCGAGTTACACAGAAGTGCAACGTCGTCTGCATATGCCAAGGCTGAGAGCTGTACGCGCGGTTGTCTAGATCCCTGTCGATAATTCGTATCCGTCCTCATCCGACAGAGTTACGGAGTATGTAGTCCATGACGACGACAAAAAGGAAGGGAGATAATGTGTCACCCTGTAGGACTCCTGATGTTGTTTTGAAAGTCATTGTTGGCCCGTGGCTGGGATGGGACCGACTAAGATGGCTGAGCGTAACTTCCAGGGGATGAAAATTTGGCATAGATTCTTTGACTTTCGAATAAGAATACGGTCACGTAATTCAAGCTTATCGAATTGACTAAATAGAATCCTGGTAATTCTACCATATGACAAGAGAGCTGGTTTAGGGGGTCTGGTCTGACCTTGTCGAAGGCAATGACAGGGCTGATCTCGGAATCCTCTTCCTGAGCCGCTCTTAAATCGATTTCAGGGGACAGAATAGGAGCTTCGGGAACTTCAGGACCGTCGGAACTTTCACTATCGGCATCGTGAGGACTAGAAAAGGAATTCATCTCCGATATTACCATGATAGGGGGGCGAGTAACAGAAGCCACCACCCTTTCGGGTTGTTCTGGCCTTTCACGATTTGGAGATTCTCGACATTCCACAATGGAAGATAGGATCCAGTTGGTTTCGTAAGGGAGATACTGATTGGTCAGAGCTACGTGGGGGTTACAGGACTGGCATTCATCATGACCTGCCTTTCTGAAAGGCCTTCGGCTCAAGCTATCGGCATTGCCATGGTATTTACCAGGGCGGTACAATACCTCAAAGTTGTACTCTTGAAGACGCCCTAAAATGTCACCATCAACGTCAAAATTGAAACCGTCAAGAATGGTGTTCCATCGTATCATCATATCGTTCCGCGATGATCGTGCTCTTTTTAACCATCTCAAAGCGCTATGGTCGGTACGCACGATGAATGGTCGGGGAATGAGGTACGGTAGTATTCTAAGAGGAAGACGAGTGAAAGCATTTCCTTCTGCGTAGGACAATATGATCGCTGCTTTTTGGACAAAGACTTACTACCAAACCCTAGAACTCGCATATGACCGTCTTGCGTCTGGGAAAGTACGGCGTCAATACCCGAATCACTGGCATCACAATCTAAAATGAACGGAGAAGAATCAGAGCTGAAGTCAGGGAAACCTAGAATGGGTGCCGCGGTCAAAAGTTCCTTCATCTTGTGGAATGAAATGTCATGATCCGTAGTCCAATTCCAAACTTTAGAAATTTCCAAATTACGCAAAGGTGAAGCGATCTGGGACAAATTGGGCACAAATTTCTGGTAATAGTTCACTAATCCTAAGAAGAATTTCGTTATTCATCACAGGGTTACGGTGGGCAGTCATTTGAGATCATATAGAATGATTATTTTGACAATTGCAATTGATTCTAAACATCATTTAGGTTATGTCAAAAATAGCCTCTGGCTTTCTCAGGAATAAAGAAAAACAAAATTTCTTATATACCAAGCTTTCGTATTCCTTCAACAGGGTATTCAATAGAATCTGTTGAAGGAATACGAAAGCTTGGTATATAAGAAATTTTGTTTTTCTTTATTCCTGAGAAAGCCAGAGGCTATTTTTGACATAGTGTATAATATCCAGGAATGGCCAAACAAGTACGTACTTTATATCATTTAGGTTATTTTGAAATGCACCGTCAATCGGGTTAAATATCAAAATTTGAGCGTTTTTGTCTCTAACTTACTGTGCGCTAACTAAACACAAATTTCTGTACAAAAGAACAACTATGACTTCTGCTATACAACATTGGGATGGCAGCAGCATACAATGGCTGTAAGAGGTGGATTCCGTTGGATGGTAGACTGATGTAGACTCTTCGCACTTACGAACCAGGACCGAGAAATGGTTGGCAAGGTTGTCACCATCAATCACCTTGGCACGAGGCTGTTCTTGTGCCTTGGGCAGGAAAATTTTGAGAAGCCACTTGTCGAACAGCTGTCCATCAAACCATTCACTCTTGCTGACGCCCTGTTTGGTGCCTCTTGATCCACCCATCGTCCAATTTTCGGCCAAGTTCTGTCTCTTGTAAGCCACGTGTGGCAAATAGTCGCCTGCCACTAAAAATCTGACGGATTTTTTTGCGATTTTGCGCTCCACGAGTAAACACTTCTTCGTCGCGATGGCCTGACTTCGGTCTAGTCGTAATTGTAGATGTTTGTTGCGCCCTAACTATCAATTTCAACCAATTATGTTATTGAAATATTCTTTGATGTAGGAAGTCATCCACTTCGCGTGTGTCTTGTCGAGGCATTGGATTGGGTGACTAAAGCGGAAAGTTGTTGATATAGCCTAGGCCTATAAGGCTTCTTTTAGTTGCGGCAATTAAAATTTTCAGAACATCTGGAATACTTTGTCAGAAATGAACATGCATGCATAAATATGCAGCAAAAATAATCATTGGAAGTACGGTGACCGAGTGGCTTCAGGTCACATGCTTTTATATGAAATTATTCGGGGTTGCAGATGATCAGAACGTTTGGGTAGTGACAAGTTATTCGGAAACCCCGTAAGAACATTATCTATCCCGTCGTATGTAGACCAAGGGAACACTTCCCACATCCTGCAATGAAAATGGGCAGTTGCGTGCTATTGTTTAGGGCTACAGCTGTCAATTAACAAAAGACGAAACGCAAGTTACGTATTTTTTTGAGCGATATTTAAGAACGCGTTCAACGAAAGAATTTGCGATACAGACATAGACATAGAGTAAATACCGGTTTTTTCCGTTTGTGATGAGTAATTTTGTAAGAAAATTTCATTATCAAGTTAAGGGTGCGTATTATACATGAAGATGAAATTTTACTTGTAGATCTTATGCCATCATTACCGTAGAAAAAATGAAAAGCAATGGAATTCTCCAATTTATTACGTCTATTAATCGAAAAGCAATCTACGGTACAAAGAAAAAAATGTGTTAGTCTGATGTCATAGTCAAACGAAAGGTCAAGTCATAGCCAGTGAGGGTACTGTCCCATGCGTTTTCTGTTTTTTAAGATGACTAGACGCGACAAGTATATTAATTTCCTATTGCGCGATACATCTCAGCTAAATTTTACGTGAATTTGGGGTGCGCTTTATACATGGTGATAAGCATTTCCCACAGGTTAGTGTGCGCATTTTGCATTGGGGCGTGTTATACATGGAAAAGTACCGTACACACAAATATATTTTACTTAGCTATAGATTGTGGGCATAGAAGCTTTACAACAATGTACCTATGCACTAACACGGGATGAAATTATCATCTTCACCCGGAAAATCTACTTCCCGCCGATTGACGGTACTACGCGGAGATTGCATATTATATTGCTGTGTTAAACAGTGGTACCATATTTTAAAGTTCTATTTTATGTGTTTGGCGAATGTGAATTCACATTCAATTTGTTAAAATTAAATGAAATAAAACAGGGATCTCTAGTGCCATGAAATTTTAGCTTGTGTATCAATTTTATTCCACAATGATCGATCGCTGAAAACCCCTTCGAAAATGTTAGTTTGGTGCAATGGTCAAAATTTTAATGTCTGAAGTCCATGAATATTAGAATAATAGGGCTTGCTCTGACAGTGACCAATGGACATATCACTTCATAACGGAAAAATTAAATGCTTAAGTGAACTCGTTGAAGATGAAATAGTAGCAGAACTATGTTCTCTCACACCCTGTAGGGTATTTGGAATAGTGGCACTCTTGCTTCATAATTATCGCATAATTTGCCTATAAGGTAAAAAATAGTACAATGCTGAAACAGACGGTTTTAAATAGTTGATGGCTAAAACAATTCACTGCATGCATGGATTTTTTTAAATTTGTATAATGTATGTCTAATGTGCACAATTATATACTTGACATAGGGTAAGCCCTCTCAGTCGATCAACGATGTGCGTCGCCATAAATCCTTATTTTCTAATTCTCTTCATTTTATTAGCCGAAGTAGGCCTAAACACATTTTTCCTCCTATTATCTATGACAATTTTGCCCGCCTCTACTCGACACGAGGTTGACAGAAGCCCGACTCACATGGCCCTGGTTTCTTTCCTATTGATTTTGTAAACGGATTGTGCGACGATGCACATGCAGCGTTGCCACCGCTGCGCGGTTCCGCACAGATAGTGAGGGGTTTGAGCTGCCGAACCTGTGCAGATGAACATTAACCTGCGCGGATGAAGGTCTCAGAAAAATATTCTTTTATTTGGGGTTAGAATCATTTTTTGTATAACGCTGGCCTATTTCTTGTAAATATACAATTAAATATTTTTTCTACTACGTATGCAGAACAACTACTTTGACTTTATTCAACATGATTCTACTATCAGGCTATCAATTAATATGTAGATAGGCCTATATCTGTAGATAGGTCTATGATAGGTCTGTGATAGGGCTATATCTGCTATATCTGTAGATAGGTCTATATTTGATGTACGAATTTTCTAACTAGTATTTCTAAGTTATATCGATTGGGATGGTTTGTTAAGGTTATAATGACGTGTTTTCATTTACTTATGATTATAGGCCTAATAATAACAATTTAATTTAAGCTCAAACCACATCAGCGCGGAGCCTGTTATCGATGTGGTTGACATAGAGTGGTTATTCGTATCAATGAACTCAAAAGAAACAAATAGGTCTATATATTTCTGAATTGGCTAACGTCCGCGGAAGTAATGGCACTAGCCAATTTTGTTTAATTTTAGCACGGTCAAGAATACTGATATTCATGAAAGATAGACCAGGCTAGAAACAAGTTTCAAGAAAAAAACTTTCCTTTCGTAAACAATTTCCATGAAACAAATTACCAATCCACTGCTTCGTAGATAGTTTCCAGGAACAACTAAAATGTTCCCAATAGTAAGTGTTCGCGGATGCAATTTCGTAGTATATCATAGGCTGAAGTTCAGACCTTCAATTTTACCACCCTACATCGATGCACTACCTGCGCGGATGGTTCTGTAGGCCCGGTGGCAACGCTGCATATGATTCAGTAGTAGGGAAAGGCTTTCCTGTTCGATTTCTCAAATAGTAAAAACTGTTCTTCTGTACGCTGTTGTTTGCAATATGCGTCCAGCAACACATATACAATTTTAGTTTCTCCTCAATAATCTCCCCATCGGATGTCAGTAATGTATTCAATAGTGAATTGCTATCATTTGCTTTATTATGATGGCGATATTGAATCTGCGAGTTTATCTCGAATCTGAAGTACTCCATTTATTTGATTTGTGTTGTCAAATTCTAAACAGTTTATGTATCAATCGGTGACTTCACAAAGATCAATTAGTACATTATATGGTTCATTCCACGAGTGTAACGGATTCACATCTGACTACC
Source organism: Prostheceraeus crozeri (assembly GCA_907163375.1). Lineage (NCBI taxonomy): Eukaryota > Metazoa > Platyhelminthes > Polycladida > Euryleptidae > Prostheceraeus > Prostheceraeus crozeri. The sequence continues at coordinate 90,389 of CAJQUW010013123.1, forward strand.
TTTTCTGGATATATCTCAGGAACAGTTGCAGATATTTAGCTGAAATTTTTCGTGCATATGCAGTGGACACTCCTACTATTACATATGTAATTTAAAGCAGATAGCTATCATAGTGGATGCTTGCTACGATAGCAACGTGAAATGTGCGGTCTTTTCTCCTGACTTTATTCAGACTAAGTACAAAACCGCGTATGATTCGATTGAGAATGCTCCAGCTGTACCCTCGATAAAACGACTTCATCACTGGAACCAGGTTTCCGATGACTTCCAAACTAGAAAGCTGACCCCCACAACCCCATTATTGCCAAGTTCATTGATCTATAAGGCAGGTGATTGGGTTGTTGTGTCCTACGATGGGGACCGCTTCCCCGGAGTAATAACTGAAGTGTTCCCCAGAACAGGCGACTATCGCATAAATGTTCTTGAGAGGAGAGGCTGTCACTTTTTCTGGCCTGAAACACCTGATCATATATTCTACCGGGCTGATAATGTGCTGGGACTTGTAGGCGACCCCTTCCCTGGCGGAACATGCGGTCAGTTGACCTTTGAGAACCTTGATTTGCTAAACTGTTGAAATTTCCGGGAACAAAAACGATGTGAACTGATAGTTTTTCTACTTATTTTTTATCCGTATTTTTTTCTCCTATTGACCAAGTACTCATATTGCAAGTAGGCCTGTTTTGTATTAAGACAGTCGAATTTTCAACTACTTTTTCATTCTGCAAAGCATGTACTGTTAATATGCATATATCAATCGAAAAGACACAATCAAAATGTGGTCGCTACAACTTGTGCTGTACTCTCATAAATGCTAACAATTAATAAATAGGCCATTGTTGTATTGACATGTGGTACTTACCGATATTTAACAGCAATGAAAATACACATTAGACAAATATGACAGCATAGGAACATTATAATGGAGTCTAAATAATGATTCTTGAAACTTACAGCGACTGCTCCGGTTTACTCATGAAAATTTGTGAATCCTCTACATGTGACAGCCGTGTGTCAGTTTTAACGTGTATCTACCTGGCTCGATTTCAAATTTGAATTTTGAATAAATTGAATGATATTGCGAAAATCGGACTTCTATGCGTTCTTCAAAGATGGAGAAGGCTATTTGATATATGAAAATTACGAAAAGCAATTAATGAAAAATCTGGGAAATAGCGGGTTAATCTCATGACAGATCTTCAATGTAAGTAATTATTCTTGACTTCCTCAATTACAGATATTTCATAGGGGAGGAACTGATAGTCTTCATATAAGAAAATGCGACTGTTGCCCTGCCTTCTTCCAGTTCATGGCGCTGGCAACCCACAATGTTCTCATTCATGACATAAACTGCATCCGTCACATCTCCCTCTATCTATTACAATGATTTCATGTCATGTTCACTTTTCGCATCTTAATTGGCGTCCCATCTCCCTTTGCAGATGCATTTCAGTAAGTATCATACCATGTATAGCGAGTTGAGGGGTGGATCTTGAGATGAGCTAAGTCATAGCCAAGTGAAGCTGTTTCTATTACGATGACATGGGGCTATATTAAAACACTGAGTTACATACATACACTTCACGTACAGCCGCCAATCGGCTTTTAAGAAGCCCTGATGGTAACAAGTCTTAACTGCAAGAAAAATGGATTACCAGGTCCTCCCATACTTTTTCATTTGATACTACATGTATCTCAATTACACCCTTCGGAAGTTACCATAATCACACTATCTCACAATAATCTGAGGTTTGAGGCGGACTTCCAGATGGATGCAATACATTAATTACATTAATTAACACCATTATTCGATTTCAGGGGGCATCATCTTCAACTGTTGTCTGTTCACCAGCGGTACAGGGCATATATCGCACTGCATTGAGGACTAAACAACACATGTCCAGCATCTAAAGAAGTCCGTTAAAGTATGAATAGTTGCCTAGGCGCCGTATGTCTTCCGTACTATGACTTGGCTCATTACGTTGTGAAACCCCTATTGTTTTGTTAAGAGAGTACATCTACTCGAACGCGAAGAACGAGGCTCACCAGGCTTAGAACGTTTGTGACTACTCATACAACTTCTTTGGTATGGTACCATTTCTCAGCGGTTTCTGTTCGTATATTCATCCACAAATCGGTCGAATTTTTCATGCTCCAATTGCTGAGTATGGTATCGGACCGTTCCATTCATGTCAAAGTTGTTGAATGGTCAATAGGATAGTATGCCCTTACTCAACCCACTTAGCAAAGGATCTCCGCTTGAATAAGTAATTGACAATTCAATGTAAGAATTCCGCCCACTATTTCTGCCGCGATGGGACTTGGGTGTGGACGGATCATGTTCCAGCAGAATTAATCTTCGTATTACTTCCTGTCGTGTCACAAATCGTCGTTTATGTTCGGTGCGTTCGTGGTGATGTCGTCTCATTCCGTTAACAGTTCACTTGTTACTTCATAAACGTCAGCTACATTTCCCCTATTGCGTCTACTCTGCTACCCAGAGAAGTGGTTGAAGCTGCATAAGGAAACATTCTGAGACAGCAGGACACTCTCCTTTTTCACTTTTATTTAAAATAAGAGAAGTTCTAATTAAAATAAGTCAGGTTCCATTTGAAAAAATGAAATTAGGTAGTTTAGAATTACATGTATGGCAAATAACAATCCAATGTTAGTTATTCCATCGAGTTTGTTCGCTTTACACCGTTCTTGGAATAACTAATCTAGGTTTTAGTCTAAGGATTATCTGTACATGAGATATGTATGGCTATGACCTCAATCAGCGCTAACTTCTCCACTGCTCTCATTCTCATCACACGAGTGCACACGAGCTGTAAATAGGATTTCAAAAATCAATGCCAAACATTGGCGGCATTGGTCGATGAATCAGTCACTTCACGAATTGAATAGAAATGAATGAAGCTGAAAGAAATAGCACACTTTGAACAAAACTGCATTAGGCTACACTTCCAACCCGAACTTCGTCTTAGGTAACTCGACAAAGCAATGATTGATTTAAGACCCCGCTTGTGTTTAACCGTTTAGTGTCCAACGTTCCACTTGTGGAACATTTTTTAAATTGTGATTTAGATGCATAAGGGTTGTCATAATCGATGATCATGAAATGTGTTTTAGTCAAGCACGATCAATTCTATAGTTTTTTTAAGTCGAAGCGAGAAAAAAACTGGAAGTGGTATTTCTGGTCGATTAATTTTTTCAAAATTTTGATTTTTTTGTGCATTTTGGTGATCCAATTTTTAACTCGCATTTTGTACATGAAAACCTGCAGTTCAATGCATCCAAGTTGGTATACATAAAGGAGACACTCCTAATTTACTAATTCATATGTCGGCATATCCTATTCATCATTTGTCTTGTCTCAGCAATGCAATTAGTATGTATGTTCCACTTATGGAACGTTGGCTACTTCAGGTTAGATGAAACCTACATGTTTTTCGAGAGGAATCATCTCGGATGCTAACCAAATGTAGCATAGCGATGAAGTAACATGACAAATATCAGACGAGGCCGCAGGCCGAGGCTGATATTTAGGTCATGTCACTGAAGCGCTATGTTACATTTGGTATGTCACATAGCTGTAAACAATCTATGATGCTTCCAAGATATGAAATTATATTCATGATCAATTCATGCCATGATAGATGGCTACAGATATCACTCTAACATTAACAAAATGATTAATGACTTTTGAATTGATATTTTGACAATGATTGTCTTAATAGAAATGGAAACTCATAGACAATCATAGAAATGGAGCTACATAAGAAGAATTCATAAAAAATATACAACATTACGCATCTTGTATTACATAATAAGCCTACTTATCAGTTGAAGTGCACTATTCTCATGTCTAAAATGCGGCGACGTTTTTGAATCGAATATTCTATCATGGGTCTAAATTTTGTAAGAGCATTTGATCTTTCAACAGGTTCTCCGCTCAATGTATCTGAGGATGAGCTCTTGCGCTTTTTAGCAATTTTGATTTTGAGTGGATACCATATTATACCCTTCGAAAATGCGTATTGGACGACTGCACCAGACTTGCGCTTTGATCTGGTCAGTCAAGTCAAGTCCAGAGACCGCTTCAAGAAAATCAAGAACAACATTCATTTTATTGATAATAATCGTCTAACACCAGGAGATAAGTATTCGAAAATCAGACCCCTCTATGATCATTTGAACCAGCAATTTTCTCAATTTGGAGTTTTTGCTGAACATTTGAGTATTGACGAATCCATGGTACCTTACTATGGACATCATTCTGGAAGAATGTTTATAAAGGGGAAGCCAACACGCTTTGGTTACAAGATTTGGTCACTCTGTACTCCCGACGGATATCCGTTTCGTCTTCTTTTGTATAGTGGAAAATCTGAGAAATCCCCAGATCCTATGGGGTCACGCGTAGTTGCGGAATTACTGGATGTGGTGGAAGCAGCAGAGCATCATACAGTGTATTTTGACAATTTTTTCACCAGCCATAAATTACTCTCTGACTTATCTTCGAAAGGCATTAGAGCCACTGGCACCATAAGAGAGAATCGCATGAACAGATGTCCCCTTGGTAAACAAATGATGAAGAAAAAAGAAAAGGGTACCTTTGATTTTCGTTCTGATGGAACAGTATTCGTGTGCCAATGGAAGGATAATGCTGTTGTGAATATTGCAAGCAATTTCGAAGTAGCCACTCCAACTACTAAGGTGAAGCGATGGAGCACGAAAGAGAAACGTAGGAAAGACGTTGCGCAGCCAAGTTTGGTTCGCTCATACAACCAGTATATGGGAGGTGTCGATGTTATGGGCCGTCTCTTGGGCTCCTACCGCCCAAGGCTTCGTACGAGAAAGTGGGTACTGGAGCCTTTTCAGTAACGCTTTGAACGTGGCGGTCATCACAAGTTGGCGGATACATCAGTACTCAACGGATGACCACGCGATGACCCACCTGGGGTTAAGACGGCAGTTGGTCATGGCTCTGCTGAAATATGATGCGACTGGACAGTGCGGACGCCTAGGAAGTCCCACGGAACCAGCCTCAAGCTCCATTCGCTATGATGGTGTCAATCATTTCATCGAGTCAACGACACAAGGAAGGTGCAACTTGTACCAGAAGAACACAAAAACGAAATGCTCGAAATGAGATAAGAGACTGCACGAAAATTGCTTCGCTTATTTCCACACACAGTAGTTCGCATTTTGCAGTTTTACAAAGACATATGTCTGATTGTTTTTTTGAAAAAAATATTCTGCAAATATTGATCTATAATATATTGGAACCTGGAAAGTGTGCATTCTATGTGGGGAAATATTATATGGGCGATAATTTGTATTTACGAGAAAAGAAACCAAACCATTGAAAAGAAATCATTAGCATGGTAAAAAATATGTAGATTCACACACCCTTAAGTGTCCAACGTTCCACTTGTGGAACATTGCTATATCTCCAAAAGTACACACTGAACTTTTGATTATTAACCATATTAGTCTTATTTAGACCCCATTCGCAGCGTTTTGTCACTTGCCACTAATATTTGACCATGCCTTCTTATGTCCGACTCTAAACGGTTAAGAGCATGCAATCATGTTCAAAAACATTTTCCTTCTTGCATCGCTCTTTACGATTTACCAATGAACGACAACGTTAGTGTATGAGATTGTTACAGTAGCTTACGTCTTAAACATTTACTAATAAATATATAGAACGAGTAGTTAGTGAAACAATGTTTTTGATGAAATTTGGGTAAACTTCTGGTATTCGAGATGAGGATAGGTGGGCCAACGTACCATGATTACCATATTTTTGCTATCACACAAAAAAGACGTCTATCACTGCAGTCGGTAATGCTTATAATCACCAGTAATTTTTAAAAATTGGGAAATTTTGGCTGAGATTTGCAGTCGGGGAAGATTCCCTATAATCAATCATGTAAGCGGTATCAAATAGGAAGTAATTACCTATATATTATGTATATGGACCATTTCAACCAAAATAATCGTGGCGAGTGAGTTTTTTCCATACAATTTCAGTTTCATAGGTTACTTTTCTATTAGATAACACCACTAAGGATAAGAATTCACTTCAGTTACGTAAATTTATGCATTTATCAGTGGTGTAGGTACCTGACGATTATTTACTTAAGTTCAGCGGAATAATAAGCAGAAAAAATAAATATTTTACAACAAACCCACGTACGACAAAATATTCCAAATTTTCGATCTATGGGTAAATTATAATTTCAAAAGGATAACATTTTCATGAAACTAAGATTGATATTTCAACTTAGAAAGTGTTAACATAGAAATGAAGTTTCATACCCTCACCCCCTTGGAATGCAACTCTAACTAAATCATAACTATTTAAAATTGAATATTGGATTACTTGTAATCATATCAAAACTGAAAATGGGCCCCAGAAAAGGTAACGTTTTTTGACCCCTAGAAGATATCTTCCGGATTTTTCCTGACACCGCGTTCTCATCCCTGGATTTAGGAGAATTGCTGTTTAAATAATTTAGGATCGGTCTGTAGTAGTGCGCTGGCATTCCATCCAGCATGAAGATATTCTATCCTTCATGACATTCGGTATATTTTATACAGCATAGAAAGGAAGATTTTACCACACATTCTCGATTTATCGAAAAAATGATGGCTCTCTCAAAGAAAATGGCTTGCCCAAGCATTTAAATCGCGCTGACCATGGATTTTGTATGAAGATATTTGCTGTGAAGCGGTCTTCCAAACATAGAACAGATGAATAGCAATTTCCTAGCGGTATCATGAAAATTCTTCACAACAAAGACGGGATCTTGCACCGTGTGACGTCATGGCACGATTAATAGAAAATGGCAAAGCTGCACGAGAATACTGCATTGTAAATTTGAATGTAAAATATTTGATCGGAATGAAGAAATCAAAGAAAGAAAAGTCTTTGAAACAGTTAAGTAAAATCATCCATAGGCCTACATGTAGATTATTATATGCAGTCTTTATCGAGCTGAAATCGTCGATCGTTCTATAACTTCATGCTGATTTTCCTTTGGGGGGGAGGGTAGAGGGGTCTTTGAGTACACTGTCTAACCTTCGAAAACGGTTCTCCTGAAAAAAGTAGCTGCTGTAGTCATGTAATCTAGTGCACCTTGATGAAACTGATGATCGAATAAGCATCAGTAATAATTTGATACATTTACTTGTTAACTGTGACGATTCAGAAGCATCTTTATCAGAAGAGACCCAACTTCTGCCTTAACGGTTTCAGAGCTTGTCGGGTTATGTGATATCTATGTGACATATGAATTTTCATCTGTCCAGGAAATTCTTGGAATTAGCCATGGCGGACACCGGTATTCCTTTGTATTTTCGCTTACATAAGTTAACGATATCTTTCTTCTTTTTTCAGGTTGGAGCGAGAAGAAAAAAGGACGGAAGAGGGTGGTGGCGCGAAAACTCCGCCGTACCGCGAGAGGGAGCCGCAGCCGCAGCACGGGAGGGAGAGGGAGCCGCACCGCGGGGATGAGAGGGAGCCGCAGCACGGGAGGGAGGGTGAGCCGCACCGCGGGAGTGAGAGGGAGCCGCAGCACGGGAGGGAGAGAGAGCCGCACCGCGGGGATGAGAGGGAGCCGCACCGCGGGAGGGAGAGGGAGCCGCACCGCGGGGGTGAGGGGAAGCCGCACCGCGTCGTGAGAGGGAGCCGCACCGCGGGAGTGAGAGGGAGCCGCAGCACGGGAGGGAGAGTGAACCGCAGCACGGGAGGGAGCGAGAGCCGCACCGCGGGGATGAGAGGAAGCCGCAGCACGGGAGGGAGAGGGAGCCGCGCCGCGGGGGTGAGAGGGAGCCGCACCACGGGAGGGAGAGTGAGCCGCACCGCGGGAGGGAGCCGCAGCACGGGAGGGAGAGTGAGCCGCACCGCGGTGGTGAGAGGGAGCCGCACCACGGGAGGGAGAGTGAGCCGCACCGCGGGAGTGAGAGGGAGCCGCAGCACGGGAGGGAGAGTGAGCCGCACCGCGGTGGTGAGAGGGAGCCGCACCTCGGGGATGAGAGGGGAGCCGCACCGCGGGAGGGAGAGGAAGCCGCACCGCGGGAGGGAGAGTGAGCCGCACCGCGGGAGGGAGCGGGAGCGGAACCTTCAGGCGGAAGATGGTAGCAGGACAGGCGGCACGAGGGGATCATCCTCGTGATCGGTGACTCTAACTTTAAGAGTGAGATCTGGCAAAGGGGTGCCTTCAGGGCTGTGGCCCTTTCAGGCGCCTCTTTCGCCAGGTCTCACAGACTACGATCATTGATCACGAGGATGGTCCCCAGCTTGCCCCCTGTTCGGGCAGTCGTTGTAGCCCTCGGGCTCAATGACAGGAGTGGGGAAGTAAGCTCGCCTCGCCTTACCTCCCTACCCCACTTCCTTATGGACTCCATTCCAGGAGTCCGTAAGGAAGACATCTTCCACCTGGAGGTCCCGCAGGTGAGGATGAGGGATGTGGAGAAGTCGCGGGTAAGGTGCTTAAATGCTCGCCTGGCCTCGCGACTTGCCCAGATCCCTCATCCTCACCTGGGAAGGATGCGCGGGATTCATTATAACCGACTTTAAGTCGGTTATGTGAAGGCCGCCATCCTCAACTTCCTGCGATGAGGGGGATAAATTTTGTTAATTAGTTAACGGACTGTTGTGATTATGTTGTAAGCCTTGCTGCTGGCAGTTGAATAAAATATTTGATGGAATTACTTTTTATTATTTTATTAGTTTTTAGAACAATATTTTGGAGTTGTGACTCCATTCTCAAGTTACAAGATAGAACAGACTAGGCTAGCTAAATACAAAAAGGATACGAAATTTGATATACTATGTACACAGGCATTAGAAAATTAGAGTATGAAAATCTGATAGCTTCAAAATCTTGATTTCCATAGCCTCACGGAATCTTAGGTTTATTAGATCTCTATCATGGTCTATAATTGACAGTGGCATTTGTTGGTCATTGGTTTGGCATATCTTGAGATGTTTAAACATTGATGAGTCTTTTGATTTAAGATGTTCAGTGATTCTGGTGTGCAGTTTCCTTATTGTACTTCCGACGTAGCGTTCTTAGCATTTGTTACATTTTTTTTGTTTCTATTGTTCCATTCTTGTTACATCCTGAAGATGTGCCATTCTCCATCACCGTCGATGAGGTAACAATTAGATACATGCATAGAATTTGTTCGTGATGTTTGATACCTTACTACATCATTGGCAGGTGAATTATGAAGCAGTCGGCATAGCCTGTCTAACGGGAAGTGGATTAACTTCCCATTGGTTTGCGGTGGTGAAATTGGAGTCATCATGGATTAAAGTGAACGAATCACTCGTTGCGGAGCTGGATTTCGCAGATGTTCAGCAGCTCTTTTCCTCAACACAAATACTGATCATGAAGAAGGTGAACCAGGTAGTCAGAAATCCTTCGCCACGTCTTTCGGTTGATACGTCCAGATCGTGGCTGTCCCTTCGAGATCACCATCAGACCTCAGCCGAACAAAATTTGAAGTCATGCATATGCAATTTCTGTGGTCTATTCATTCACGTGGAAGGTATAGGAAGTCATCGCAAGCTCTGCATTGAGGAGAAAGTGTGTGCCATTCCTAATCAGGTCCTATGTGTGACATGCCACTCACTTGTGTCATCTAGGTCACTCAACCGACATCGGAACGCTTGCATGTCCGGGACTCTTTCCAAGACATGGACTTGCCCTGACTGCCGTTTGTCAGTTCTGTCGCAGAATAGGGCAAGGCACAAACAGAGCTGCACCCAGAAGACCCCATGCATGCCATGTCGCCATGCATTTCCTGAGCGACTAAATCAATGTATACCGGGACCGGAAATATGCCTGCTTTGCGTGAAGAAATTCATTGGCGAAAAACCGAAACTAACCACCTCTCCTGGTTCAGTCAGCACCGGTATCCATTCGGAATCTGTCAGTGGGGATCTCTGTCCCCCTGTATCAGTCAATTATACTGGAGATAAGACAGGTCATCGCATTGAAGTTATGTGCATCAAATCAGGCAATTCGACTAAGGATATTGAACAACTGACTTTCAATACCCAATCCCGTTGTTCTGAGTGGTTGTCACTAAAAGCACGCGGTCAAGCCCGAATTCAAACTTCCGGAAGATACCTGTATTACTATTGCCGGTCATCTTCATCGAGCAAATGTCCCTTCAGATTTCGAATGTTTCGATGTGGTGCTAGGATGATAGTCAAGGGAGTACTGCAACACAACCACGACACTACGATGGACAAGGTCAAGTCGTTCGTTGTACGCCGCGCCTTCCAAATCTGGAAGAGCTTCATCCGGAAGCAGGTAAAGAAAGGAATTAATAATGATGACATATTGAGCGGCTGACGGAGGAAGAAATCGAAGTTGGTTGTCACCCGGAATTATCTGAACGTGTAACGACATAGATACTGCAAACGATCATGGAAGCGCCATGCCGACTACTGGAGCAGCCTCACGAAATTAGCAAGGGACGAACTGAAGGAGGAAGTGCTACTGCTGAAAAAGAAGAAATGCTACCATCGTCAGATTGCATAAAACGACTTCGTTCTGGTCCTTATGTCAAAAGAGCAGATCGATATGTGGAACCGCTATGCCCACCGGTATGTCTGCATCGATGCCACTTTCTCCATGAAGAAGAATAATTCCGAATGGCTACAGTAACGGTCATCGGACCATATGAGGAAGTTGGAATATATATTATGGAAGTTGCGGAAAGCCATACACCGAAATCGGACCCTATTCGTCCCCCTCCTACAACCGATATCGACGAAAAAATATGCTTATTTCAAACGATGGCCAACGACACCGATTTCCTGCAGAAAGCTTTATCTGGCAATAAGAAGAATCAATTTAATTATTTCCTAGATAAGATGATCTCCATCTACGAAGAAATGAAAACTTCAAGGACCAAAAAATGAAGACATCGCAGCAGCGAGAAGGTCCTGTGAGGGTGAAGTTTCACTACCGAGGCTTGAAAGAGGCCGAAGACGCAATACCGAGGCTTGAAAGAGGCGAAAGACGCAATACCGAGGCTTGAAAGAGGCCGAAGACGCAATACCGAGGCTTGAAAGAGGCGGAAGACGCAATACCGAGGCTTGAAAGAGGCCGAAGACGCAATACCGAGGCTTGAAAGAGGCCGAAGACGCAATACCGAGGCTTGAAAGAGGCGGAAGACGTAATACCGATGCTTGAAAGAGGCCGAAGACGCAATACCGAGGCTTGAAAGAGGCGGAAGACGCAATACCGAGGCTTGAAAGAGGCGGAAGACGTAATACCGAGGCTTGAAAGAGGCCGAAGACGCAATACCGAGGCTTGAAAGAGGCGGAAGACGCAATACCGAGGCTTGAAAGAGGCGGAAGACGTAATACCGAGGCTTGAAAGAGGCCGAAGACGCAATACCGAGGCTTGAAAGAGGCGGAAGACGCAATACCGAGGCTTGAAAGAGGCGGAAGACGTAATACCGAGGCTTGAAAGAGGCCGAAGACGCAATACCGAGGCTTGAAAGAGGCGGAAGACGCAATACCGAGGCTTGAAAGAGGCCGAAGACGCAATACCGAGGCTTGAAAGAGGCCGAAGACGCAATACCGAGGCTTGGAAGAGGCCGAAGACGCAATACCGAGGCTTGAAAGAGGCCGAAGACGCAATACCGAGGCTTGAAAGAGGCGGAAGACGCAATACCGAGGCTTGAAAGAGGCGGAAGACGCAATACCGAGGCTTGAAAGAGGCGGAAGACGCAATACCGAGGCTTGAAAGAGGCGGAAGACGCAATACCGAGGCTTGAAAGAGGCCGAAGACACGATACCGAGGCTTGAAAGAGGCCGAAGACGCAATGCCGAGGCTTGAAAGAGGCCGAAGATTGAAACTTCCATCTGGTTGAAGTTCCATTAGCGACTCGAATTCTCACAAATTCTTGGTAATTACAATGTTCGGCAATTTCAAGGGGTTTGATTGTTGCATCATTCCCCGATTTCAAACCGCCTTCATCTTTTTCATAATTGACACGTTTCATACTCCAACCTGTTTCCTACGCTTCCTTCCTCAAATTCATTTGCAATGATCATTATGCTTGCGTTTATTTCATATCTCCCCGCAACGGCCGCATGGCTTCACCCTCTTCTGTTTCCTATGTATTGTTCAATATTTTGCTTCCCTGTGCATGCTGCTTCAATTCTGTGAATTGCTCTGCTCAGTCTGCCTACGTTTTTTAATTTCATGACACTGCATAACCACAACTTCCATTCAATTCCTTATATCTTGTTACAGGTCTACCTTCGGGAAGGAGGTCTTCAACCTGAACTACGTAGTTCACTTGGCGAGTGTGCCGAAGACGGTGTTCAAGAAGGTCATTGTCATACTTCTGCTCCAACTGCTTCCAATGCAGGTGCGCTTCCAATTTGTTATTTACTTAGTGTATCACATGTCGGGTCAACCGTTGTGTTCTTCCTTCGTACTGTCAGTTAATGTGATAAGTTAATGACATGCTCCATCTGTCCGGATACTGACACCAAGCCCATTCCTTTTCATGCACACGAAATGATGAGCTGGACGGCGGAAGAGCGACGCATCTCCTACCGACTTACACCACAGGAAGGGAAGATTCTGCGCCGATCAGGTGGCAGCATGCCATAACACTCCACGTAAGTACACACGCACAGGCACTTAGGGACGTATCAACCGTACGGTTATACTCATATTTCTAATTTCGTGTTCAACTACCGTGCAGTACGTCAAATTCAATATCGCCATGCTGAATTTTCGCCTTCCCATCGTCATCGCCATCAGTGTTCTCTGCACGAAGAAGTTAATTAATTAATCAGAAGTGATGTAATGTCCTCTTTACGGTCTCAATTACTTACATTCAAAATCAGGGTTGGCCGGTAAAAACCACCCTGGTTTTTACCACCTGGTAAACATCGGTAAAAACCACCAAAATGTAGAAATATGGCCTCGGATTTCTACGATTAACCTCCTTGCTGATCTCATAGAATAGCTTGTCTTCTAAATCTGTGGCAAATGTCCCATACCCATTGTGATTACTCAAGCATTATTATGAAATTTATCCTTCACTCCCAGAAGGATTAGATCAAAAATTTTGCCCTTCAACATTTTTATGTCATGTTAATTTACCCTCCCATATCTAGAGGATAAGGTTATGTTAAATGAATTTAAAACCGAAAGTGAAGTTTTGATTTGAGCTCAAAATATGGAAATTTCAAGAACTTCAAATAAACTTGTATATCACAATAATGTCAAAATTGTTTGTCGCTCTCAGATTCTATTAACAAGATAAATGTTACAGGTTACTGGACATCTTCTTTTGTTGAGATTATAACTGAAGCTCTTCAGACATACACTATACCTCACTTTAACAAGATTGCTGGTGCGAACTATGTTATTCAAATATTATTTGTATTTACAAATCATGATTTCCTGCTACAGTCACAAGCATTAGTATATTTCTGCGAAATGTAGAAATGCATTCTAAGTGACTGTTGCACATTGCCTGATTTGGGTGATGAGATTTTCCGGTGCAGAGGCCTTTCCATATAGTGTTCTCCCTGTGTTCATGAGACCTGGGTACAAATCTAAATCTGATGAAAACTAAGCCACCATTAAAATACACTCTACATTCGTGCTCAGCACTCAACACAGAAGAATGACCGTGGTATTATTGAAGCTCGTCCACATGAAGAAAGTGGTTTGCTTAATTTAGTTCTACGTATAAACCAGTTATATTCATATGTTATTTTCATTTTTTCATTCATTTTATGATAATTCTGCGAGTATCTAACAACTTCTGTTACATGAACCAAAGACCGAAAATGGTGCTGAAGTCTACATTTGTTCTTAAATCACAAGAAAAGGGCACAGCAATCGTAAAGACAACATCGTTTGTCGTTCGTTATAAAAACATCATGTGGTTCCATCACAGAATGAATGTCATGTTTTGGAAGATAAGAGTTGCAAACTACAAACCCGCATGCACGTAATACTTAAACCCCAAGTTGCTGTCGATCATGTGAAGAAATAGACTGATTTTTCGGAATTTTAGTTTTAGCCGCTTTTTACCACTTAGTGGCAAAAACCAGTTTTAGCCGGCAAAAAAACCAACCCTGTTCAAAATACTGAGAGATCGTGTGCTTACTGCACTTAGAAGAACATGACATAGAAATTCTACAAATTTATTCTGAAATCTATTCTTCAGAAATGATAAATAATGGTGAACATGATATTCAGAATTAATGCAAAAAAATTACTGTCTTATTTCTTATGTCTTATAAATTACTCTTATTAATTAGCTCTTATAAAATGAAGAGCTAGCTTGTTCAATGGACAATTTTTTCAGTATGAACTATGCCGCACTGATACCATTAGTTACATTGTGAATTATTCTGTCCGTGGCCGCATCCTAACGAATTTGCTCATAAATTCCGTCACCGATTTCCCTATTTCAGGTGTTGCAGTTTCCTTGCGAAGTCGAAGAGCAAAGTCAATCAGCTACCTGAACAGGTTCAGTGGAGAAATAAGATGCAGGCCTGTGATTGCTCCTCAGATTCCTCAAAAAAAATTTTCACTCAAATCCTCAAAAATTCCTCAAATCTAGCTAAACTAAGAGAAATTCCTCAAATGTGACACATTTTAGACTAAATGTCGGGCAATGTATTGTTTTTTAGCGAATGGTGATTATCTGTAAACTTCCAATCAAGAGGCTGAGATAGAATCCTATAACATGTATCCTACACCCTGACTGCTAAACATGAATCAATCATGATTTATAATTTGATTTTGTTTCACGTTTTAATTTCTGGAAGTTACAGGGTTGCAAATGTTCAGGTTCGTGTGAACTTATTTTCCTATGCAGAGAAGTTGTCTGAAGTTATTGTCTGCCGAACTCCTTAGTGCAACACTTTCACGTAATTAATGATTGAAACACCGCGATCAACATACCGAAATTGTATATTGAACACTACAAGCAATTTTTTTTCTTCAAACTTCATAATTTTGCGTAGAATTCCAACAGTAAAATGCTTATTCAATTATTTTCATTAATTATCTGAACCGGTTTCACAACCTTCATTATATTTTTCTGCGACTATATGGCTGCCAAATGCATGCCTGTACTTCTTAAAGAACTTTAGGCTATCGATCCTCTATATCCATTATGTGATAACGTATAGGTATCCCAGCCCACTTGGATCTCAGTGCTCTTATCAACTGAAGCTTTTGTTTCACTCATTCTCTTCCATAATATTTCCGCTGAACATGAACACATGCGACGGGGTAAAGCGGATGGTCTCCAAATTTAGTGTCTATCTGCCTCCCCTGGTCACTAGCGTGCGGAGGGTGGAAGCTTATGAGGCTCTGCTATCCCATGAGTCTGTTTGCAGCTACATTTTTCAGGGTCTGACGACCGACATTATCCTGGATGAGTTATCCACTTATAGATCGTTTTCATAATTTGCTGAAGACAGCTTGGTGTGAAAGTAATGCACAGATTGTTCATCGTTGTATGCGAACTTGGATTAATTAAGACATTCATCAAACCACATATTACTGGGTTGGCAGATTTTCAACCTGGGTCTACTGCAAGATGTGGATGTCAATATCTCTGCGGAACTTCATGCGAATAGAGGTGATAATCTTTCACTCTTTGCTTAGATGAGCCCAACAACTTAGCTGGCAAGCCTGTTCCTAAGTTTTTTTTGTGTCGTATGAGAGAATTCATGTTCATTTGAATGTAGATCGTAGCGATATGATCAAAGCGCTAACAGATAAACAAGAGCCACCAAAATTTGTGCAGTATAAAGTAATATTAATAAATTAGTGTGTAATGTGGCGTATCCTTCATAATAAATTACTGACTTTTTTTAACCACAAGCATTCCGTCAACGATTTTAAGCTTTCTATGCTTACGGGTTGCACTCCTCCCAAATTTGTCTAAAATCCGTAAAAATTAATCGTCACAAAGCCCCAGATGCATGTAGTTGAGGATATTTCCTACATTAAAAAAAATCAGTATACAAATCTGACAAGCATCATTGAATTGGAGACGATAGCGTGAAGCAGAGCGATATCAGCAGCTTGATCTGACATCCTCTGTTCGACACATTCTAAGCAGATAGTACTTGAGGTAATAAATTAATTTCGCAACAACGCGGGAAGTGATTATGACCAGGCCAATATCCTTTTGTAATACATATAACTTCAAAAAGTGTGGTGTGACTTTTTTTCATGAAGTTTGGTCCAAAATCCCTGTTAAAATTTGGAGTTTTTCTTGCAATCATTATATTAAGCTCCGTTTACATTCCTCAAATTTTCCAAAAAAATTCCTCAATTTTTCTAATAGGCTAATCACAGGCCTGTAAGATGTGACTTGACATTCTACTTTGTCAATACCACTCATAAGTGATTGTGATCCCGGTCTTCATGTTGCCGGAAATCCACGGCGCGAAACTCTACGTGTGTCAAACACCATCATCTGTATTACTTCTGTTTCTGTGAACATCGAACTGGCAATAAATACATGTATGTCAGAAGTAAATGCCTATTCTTCCTCTTGTTCGCTATGCCCGTCATTTCATAGTGTTGACAAGTGGATTCATAAATCAGTTTTATACTGAAAAACGTAAGTCCTAGGTTTCCGCTTCTTGTTTTTCAATATATTAGTAAACAAAATTTATCAGAACGTTTCATAAGTTATATTCCGTTGGATATATATATTACACAAATGGCTTTTGATTAGCAATAACATTGGAATTGGAAAGGCGGAAGTAATTAAAAATCAAGTGAATTCAGAAGAAGAAATGAAATTGTAGGTTCCATAAAATATACTAAAATTTAAATGAGTGGATCATGTTGAGTAATACATGCAATAAACGTAGATAATAAGAAACCTCTCAAAAAATGTAGCAATTTCATATTGCATAATTTTCCTAGTGGACCATTTCTAGGAAAAATTATGAGGCGCACCTCCGATGTATTATCTCAGTTTTAACGAGGAAAAGGGTTTCATAGGACTGATATTTTAATGGGAAGCAAGCATAAAAGAATTTGTGCGAGCGTCTTGTGTATGATATATATGAATAAGTTAAGAATAGGTTATCAATGAAAAAATCAAATTCTACTATAGTAGAAACGTTAAGTGCACGAAGCCTTGGGTAGCGCAAAACGTCGCGTGTAATTTTTTTCATCCTCTCGGTCGTACAATTTCAAGAATTTTTTCCAGGGTATTACGGACATTAACAAAGATGGATGAAATTATTTCCAGTAGTCACAATGGCAAATAATTGTTGAGCAAGTAAATGGGATCACACGCACATACGTGTCATCGCACCATCGACCAAGGATTATCAAATTTTGACATGTTGGACAATGATTGCATGACACACGTGCGTGTCACAAGGACAGACATCTCTGTGTGATTTCGTACTGAAAGGGTTACATGCGTATGATAGGGCATTCCGCATTAGGTAGGCTAAGACACAAGCTTACTCACCATACTTCGTCTTCTTTAAAATTTTCCATTTATATTCAATTTTTCACACTGAATTCGAAAATCATATTGCACTAGGTGACATGCCACACTTTATTACACGCAAACTTCACGTAATTACACATGACCCTAAGAATCCGTGGACGACGCTTGACATTGCTGCAACATATGTCGGCAGTCGTGCCCAGTGTGAAAGCTAAAGTCGGTCTGACTTCCGCCTTGGCATGAGTCGGCATAGTTTTTTAATTTCGAAATCTAGTACTTTTGAGTAAAGAAATCATGATAAAACAAAGTAAATGATGCTCACAGTTGAATCTAGACAGTTTGTGATTGATCTTTTATCAGCGTATAGATTTTTATTATGTTGGCAAAAGTTGGCATGCCAAGCTGGCGCATAAGTTGGCAACCGAAATTGGTCCCACTTCCCTCAGAATTTGGCAACACAATTAATAGTTCTGCTTACTTCTGTGTTGTCGTTGGTTTGGTATTATATATTTTTACCTCTTTATGAATTGTTGATGAGGTTGAAAAAGAACTTTCACGATTGACCCGGTGGTAAAAATTTCATCGGGCCGATGCATGAAATCTCGTTTCGGCATCGCGGCGTCGATTTCCCATAAAATCGATGCCTTGCCGATGCCCGAGAATTCGTCTCGGCATTGCACCTGATATTCCGCTCTATTTCCGATATCGGATTTTGGCCGATTAATCGCTACATATGCGGTATCCACCTGTTTTGTCGCTCGACCGATATCGGATTTTGGCCGATTAATCGCTATGCGGTATCCCACCTGTTTTGTCGCTCTATATCCGATATCGGATTTTGGCCGATTAATCGCTACATATGCGGTATCCCACCTGTTTTGTCGCTCTATTTCCGATATCGGATTTTGGCCGATCAATCGCTACATATGCGGTATCCCACCTGTTTTGTCGCTCTATATCCGATATCGGATTTTGGCCGATTAATCGCTACATATGCGGCATCCCACCTGCTTTGTCGCTCTATATTCGCTATTGGACTTGAGACGTTAAGCCGATTAATTTACAATCTGAATCACTCGTATAAAAATTATACCGCTAACTGCACACGCTTTTCCTAGTCCTGAACTACAACATGTGCTAGGCCAATTAACAATTGTTGAAAACGAAGACAGCATTCATTCAATAACATCATATTACAAAAAATACATGTATGAAATCTAGAAATAGCGCACTGCACAATCTGTATCAACAATCATCTGGATTTCTATACTAAAACTAAAAATGTTCGGATAACAAGTCCAATGTGATTTTAGGCGAAATTGTTCGATTCAACTTCTCCTCCAGAACATCTCGTCCTTCCAGTGCAGGCTCTGCGACTCCTAGCTCGTTGTTGTAGCAGGCAATTGCTTCCACCCGCAATGGCTTTGGCAAAGAGAACTTGTTCGACCCGGACTGTCGCCTCATCCTCCCACTGCCGCGATCAATTGCATCCTTCAACATTTTCTCGATCACCTCTTCAATCGTCTTCTCATTCCCAATTTTCTCTTCTCTTAGGGAATCTGAAAAAATGACGCGAGGAATTAGTAGTGTATGGTAATGAGTAACGAATGTTTGTTTCCAGTGGGAAACACAGAAAATACATTTAGATAAGCCTTGCTGCTGAGTGATGTCTTCGACGGGCTGGCTGGTGTTACCCGACCCCGTCCCGCGGATAGGGGCGTCTTCGATAGACTTACCGCTGCTTTGTATCATAAAAAGAACTGCATCATAATGCTGCATGCGGAAAATTACATGTACTCGTATATGACAGTAATGAAAGAAACTTCGTGGTCTACTGTAATGTTTGTTAATTCGTCGCGATGACATGAAGTTCTAAACAAATAGATGAACATGCATTATACTCGTACATACCGGTACTTATACATATATACTTCAGTTGACTAGTCTGATCGGGAGCGAATTTATGTTTTCAGAAGACATAATGTGCATGCAAACTCCGTTTTATTTTTATGGTCGATAATTTACAATAGAAGCAATAACCAGTACTTCGGCCTTGAGAGGGCGATGCTACATGGCACGAATGCGTGCACATAAACACTAACATTTAATACAGATCAGGAGTGAACAGGACTTAAAAATTTCACTTATGATTGGGCAACTGTCCAGTTCATGACTACTATTTATCGGAGGTTCAATGCATTCTGAAACAGAAATATTGTTTGAGTACTATTTTTTTACAACTTGTTTCAGAATGTAAATATCGTAACGAGATTGATCGATCATTTTTCATCAGTTCAAGGCATTGAATATAGAGCTTAAGCAATTTCATTTTTTTTAACTTATTAAATATTTGAGTAAACTTAATTCATATCAAGCCTTATGACATGAAAAGACGTGCCAAGTTTACAAGTTCAATGAAATGAAAAATCATTGAATAAGATGAAAATTTAAAGATTTCAATACTCAATCTTTGATGAATGCTATCCTCTGCTATGATGAAGACTGACAAAATCAACAGTTCGCATACTTTTAATCGTCTGCATGCGGTTCCAGAGTCCATAAGCTATAACTCTATAGATTCTTAGAGCAAACTTAAACGATTTTACTTATGCTTCGTAAACATCAATAGGAAATTTGAAAATGTATTCATAAGCAATTTTAATGCATTCTATTCAAAAATATTGAGCTATTCATTTTTGCTATAGATCAGACTATCTACTATTTACTATGGTCAGGCAAGGAAAAAGAAAATTCCAAAAGATTTTATCACTCCTCCAGTTAATTGACCAATCTGAAAAATGAAGTGTTGTGATTATAATAGCCGGCGCTTAGTGCCACTGACACTTCTGTTGGGCTTTGATAAAACATCGCTTCGATGCCCAAGCTTAAATAAGCACTATACCGGCAATAAAACTGAGTTCTTTATGAAGTATTCAGACATTTGGGAGCTCGTGTTTTGGCGGTTGCTGCCTGGGCAAAAAACACGAGCTGCCAATTTATGAAAACAATTCGGAAAATTGTCCACCCCCTGTAGTTCATAAAATTCAATCCTAAATTTCTGACTATTCAGGTAACGATATTGATAGATCATTTTCATCAGTTCAAGGCATTGAATATAAAACAGAAAAAGATTGGAGTAGCACGACTACTGTCCAAGACCACCAGATACATCGATGACTTATGTGTCTTCAATTACAAGCGCTTGGACAAAATTATTCCAAGTATCTATCCAGATAGCTTAGAAGCTAACAGATGCGGACTTGATAATAAAGAAGCAGATTATCTTGACGTTAAGCTGAAAGTTACCAGCACTGGCCTTAAGACTGCTGTATATCACAAAGTGGACGACTTCAACTTTTCAGTAACACTTTTGACATCTCCTGAGAATGCACCACAAAATTGGAGTTAACGTTTTCAGCAGTCAGCTCATATGGTCGCATCTGCTCCTCATTAGAAGATTTCGTCATGAAATCGAAGAAAAGTTTCGGATTACTAAGATCAAGAGGATAAAGCAGCAAGGAATTACTAATATCCGCAGAAAGAGCACTGCATAGACATGACAAGATTTTGAGAAAATTCGGTCTTTATGCCGATAAACAAACTACTGCACGCTTTTATGATGATCGAAACCTTTAAGCAACGAACATATGGCAAGATGCATGATTAAAAATCCTTCAACACAACAAATTTATCGACTTTGACATGAACTACCGATTATGACTACATGTATGAAAGATTCCGGATTCCTTGACTCCAGACTTCCGTACACTGTCCTTTTGCCGATTGTGACAAACCTTTCTTGCTTGTAATGCCATAACAGTTTCGATTATAATTTTGTAATTATTTACATATTTATTTTCAATTATCTTTTATCATGTCATTTTCCTTTATTCTGATTTTTTTCCGCTATTGGTTCATTATCATCGCAGTTACTTATTTATTTTCAATTTAATTATTTATTATGTGATTTTTCTTCAGTCTGAATAGTTACCGCTATTTATAATTAATTTTCTTTCATTTTCATCGTACATTTTATTTACTGTTTCATTTGCATTAGCATTTAGAGTCAGTGTCATTGAGTCTGTACATGATGGATGCGCAGGGCCCCACTCAAGCAGGTCTGAGCGTTCAGGATTTAGGGGCCGAAACGCGAATCCTGGTCGAGTTCCTTCCGAGTTCTTAGACACGTTTTGCTGAACTTTTGAATGATTCTTAACATCTGTAGAGAACGAACCATGCGTCCTTGTCAGGATTTCATACTCTCTACTTCATCTTACTCTCAAACACGTCTATCTCCCTACTCAATCACAGCAGGGAGACTTAGTCGGCAGATGACGGATCTGTGCGGTGTCAATTTTCAAATATATGCCATATATTGAATGATAGTAATGATATGCTATAATATTCATTAAATCATCGAAATTATCAAATTACATTACATACGTGTACTTATATAACATGATTATAACATATTTTAGTTATTATATTGCATATTATAATTGCTAGTATATCATCGTTGCATTATATTTATATCACATCATTTTTGCAAATTATGCAATTATATCACTTAAATTTATAATGTACTGTGTTTTTACTTTGCATTGAATTTTCAGACTTTATTATAATTAACAATTAACAAAAACAATATTACAAAGCTGATTACAAGAATGCTACAAGCGGTACATTGATGATATCATCATGGATCCGTTTTACAAGGATGTGAAAATATTTTCCAACATAATTGAAGTGTTTAACTCGATTGACAAGAACATTCAGTTCACTATAGAAGTCCCTAGGGATAATTATATTAACTTTCTAGACCCAAGCATATCAGTGAATGGCAACCTTAAATACAAATGGTTTAGTAAGACATGTCATTCAGGCATAACTCTACATAGAGATAGTTGGCTTCCAAATAAAGTAAAAAATAATTTTCTCAAAAACAGTATAAAATACATTGATGATCGCAGTTCTGATGTATGTGTGTAGCGCCATTGGTCCTAAATACAACTGCAAAAGCAGATATCTAGTTTATTGTTTATAATTACTTTTGGTGCAATGACCTCCATGTTGGACAAAGTTGTCGACCTTTCAAGTTGCGCTATCAGGAACACGAACGTAGTATTCGCAACAGAGATTCTAAAAGTGCTTTGAGCGAGCATCATCTAAAATTTTATGCTGATAGAGAGATGGAAATAACTGACTTTAGTTGTGAGATCCTTATTCAACAATTTAATGCGATTAATGGCTGAAGCACGCTTCATAGCGATGAAAATGCCAAAACTTAATAGACGTCATGAACAAGTTTAATGAGTTGCCACAACTATGCCTAATCAGTATTTAAGGATCCTTCTACATCTGTACGCCACCCTTGAGACTGTCTTCGGACGAAACGCGTCGGGTGCTTCTTTTTAACTTATTGGAATAAAAAGTCGTAAATAGAAGGAAGTGACTTCTTTATTTTCAATTATTTGGAAATTACTTATCTTGAATTTATGAATATGATTGAATAATTATATTTATAACATAAATAATAGGCCTACATTTATCATTGATCATATAGGCCATCACAGAATCGAGAGTTTCAAATAATATTTCATCTGCACTTTTTATTATTTTTGAAATAGCCTCTGGCTTTTACAGAAATTAAAAAAATGCGAGATTTTTGACGCAACCTGTCGAGATTCTTTAGCGAGACTGACAAAGCAACATTTACAAAAAAATCAAGATTGTTTAGACCTAATATTGGTAACGAGAATAGACATGCACCGTATACACTGTACATGTGAAAATGCAATATAGAATGTCATAGAATATGCACAAGGCCAATCAAAACAACCTAATCTTGGGGAGTAATATGTCACATCACAGTATCAACGTTGAGTCAAAAATTTCGTGTTCTTTATTCTTGTGAAAGTCATAGGTATTTTTTTAGAAAAATTTGGATTTTCTAGCTACGAATAACTTTTCTTCAAGATATCCTTGAAAATCTCTCATCATGTGAATTATGTGTTTTATGAATTTTTATTGTGTTTTTTGTGAATTATGTGATAAATGGTGTTGAAACATAAAATACACATTTTTTATGTTTGGATAAATGATGAAACCATCAAAAAGCCCTATTATTTAAGTCTGAACCCTAGGGCAAATCAAAATGTTTATCACATTATTTCATAATATAAAATGTTATCTAAATGCTGCAATTTCCATTTCGCAAATAAATGAAGGCATACATCTTTAGTTTTCATTTCTATAGCAGAAATATTAAAAAATACTTCGCAATTACAATTGAAGAGAAAGGAAATTAGGCTATCTAATTATCAAATCATTTTTCTATTGTATAGTATTTTTATTTAAAATTGGTTTGAGTAAACCTACTACCCATGCAATCACATCCTTCGCATGCCTGAAGTCAATTTATGTATAGCCTACATATCTTTGGAAAAAATGTAAAATTAATTAATGAAGAATCCAGTAAAAAGAGTGGAGAAAATTTGATTTAATACATGATGTTTAAGTTAAGAATAATTCACACAATCTAGCCGAAAGTTTTACTTACTTTGCCTGGTTTTCCTAGTCCAGAAACAACCGCCTGCCAAACTCGATGTTCAAGCATATTCAGGCACAAGCCTCGAAGATACTCCGCACAAATTGATCAATCTAAAATGGCAACAGCCGGTGGTATGTACTCGTAATTGAATGAGGAATATAAGATATTTATTTTCATGTTTTAACATATCATTAATTGTGAATAAATAAAAATGCATGTACATTGTAGGCCTATATAGCAATTAGGTAAGAGTGCATAAAAACTATTATTGATATTTGCAAAATAAAAAATTGTCAATCCATTATAATTGGTGAAATTAGTTTCAGTTAAATCGTCAAGAAAATCACAGAGCATATGTGCTAGGGAACAACATTTGTAATATCACGATGTATGATAGGTTTAACCCTCCGAATTTTGTAGGCCTATGGAATACATGGAAGGAGTCTGTGCTTTTTCAAAAGTTCTCTTTAATATGTGATTTAGATCGACAACGCATTCAATTAAGCTACTGCAGCACAGCATTTCAAATTAGAAATACATTAGACCATAATTCTTATCTTGATGATAACTGAACAAAGAAAGAAATTCACATTACACCTAAATTAATCATTCTAGGTGCATTGACTGCTTTTAGTCCGGGAGCCAGCGTGAAGTTGTGCAGGGAACGAGGTAGTACATAAAACTTTCACATAGCATAGTACACCTCTAACCTACTGCAAAACTTCGCGTCTGCCGGATCAGATCATTTGCTTTTCAGAAATAGAGATGATAACAAAATCCTATGTATTTCCAATGGTAAAATTGTGACATTTAAGGTGTTGACTCCATTGTTTCGAATTTTTGCTCATAAAAGTTACACAAATTGGTATTTTGTTGAACTCGTTATTATGGAAATCATCTACAGATCATGATCTTTCAAATGAGTTATCATTCAGTGAGAGAGGATGAAGTAAAGTGTACAAACAGACACTTTTCGTTAAAGTATATCAACAATTTTCCTGAAATTTCTATGTTAAAATTTGCAGTTACACCAACGAAAAGTGTCTGTTTGTACACTTTACTTCATCCTCTCTCACTGAATGATAACTCATTTGAAAGATCATGATCTGTAGATGATTTCCATAATAACGAGTTCAACAAAATACCAATTTGTGTAACTTTTATGAGCAAAAATTCGAAACAATGGAGTCAACACCTTAAATGTCACAATTTTACCATTGGAAATACATAGGATTTTGTTATCATCTCTATTTCTGAAAAGCAAATGATCTGATCCGGCAGACGCGAAGTTTTGCAGTAGGTTGGAGGTGTACTATGCTATGTGAAAGTTTTATGTACTACCTCGTTCCCTGCACAACTTCACGCTGGCTCCCGGACTATTTAGTGTTGTTTTGGGAAAAGTCAAGTTGATCTATTTTACATCAGCTCGATATATTTCAATAGCTCAGCGTTATCTTCAGGAGCAAAGGATTACAAGAATGTTTATGGTAGTGATCCAAAATAATAGTGTTATTCTATAGGTGTGATTTCTGATTTCTTTGTACATTTTGAATCACTTTTATGAATATTCTTGAAATCCCTTGCTCCTTGCGCTGAGTTACTGAAATATGTTGAGCTGATGCAAATCATCAACTTTACGAAGATGACAGCAATGATTCTAGGGATTTTCGATTGTAAACATCTGAATGAATTCTTTTGACGATACTCGTACCGGTATGCATAAAGTTCCTATTTCATTTAATCACATATTAAAATATGAATTAGCATGCTGATACTTACATGTTGCGACGAAAGTAATCGACACAAGAACATGAGAAGCATTGAACTCGAAACACTAAGTTGAGAAACCAAACGACATTGACTATGGAGATAACACAGATTGTTCTGCTCTGCTGATTTCTCCCGATTTTCACTTGATAGATGTATCAATCTCCAATTGAAGCTATCGGATGAAAGGTTGCCTTCTTTCAAGGAATTCTTTACCATGTTGCATAATTTAATCCATGTGTCACTAAATTTGATATTGTGCACGATAAAATGGGCAATACTGAGACACGCTGGTCTCTGAAGACAGATGAAGGATAGCAGTGGCGTGCGTAAAGTCCACAACATTAGTGCCGGATCACTGCTATATTTGACGCAGCATCATATCATCATGTGCGTTGCTCGCTTGTGTGACTGCAAGTGAGAGTCAGCGTCATCGATCCATCTGTAGCTGTCGGCAGGTGAACCCGGACAAAGACAAATGCTGCCGAAGCCACAGCCGAAGCATGGAGACATTACTAGACATTTATGAATTTAAGTGGGATAAGATGATAAAATGATGGGCAAATGATATGGGAATTGCATGTCAGATCCCATCAAACGCCCATATGGTCTGATGGTGGGATGACGATCGCCCACGCAATATCCATGAGCAATGATGGGACCTCACTGTTACCATGTACGTTTTTCACTGTGAGACTTGATATCGATATATCATCGGAAATTAAGCGACAATTCGATATCGGCAAATGAACGACTTATAGGCATAATATCGATATGAGAAGCATCGGAAATAGGGCGACAATTCGATATCGGCAAATGAACGACTTATAGGCATAATATCGATATGAGAAGCATCGGAAATAGGGCGACAATTCGATATCGACAAATGAACGACTTATAGACATGATATCGATATGAGAAGCATCGGAAATAGGGCGACAATTCGATATCGGCAAATGAACGACTGATAGACGTGATATCGATATGAGAAGCATCGGAAATAGGGCGACAATTCGATATCGGTCGATGGACTACAAATCGCTCACTTTTCTATTATGAATTGATCGGAAATTGCACGATTTCACGATTGAACGATTTCTCGATGCTGAATCGAGAAAACGCTTTGAATCCGAGCATTTTCCGATCAATTTTTACCACCGGGGAATTGCCACAAAGCCTCTGGTAGCGATCAAATATCCCCTCGCATTTATAAAGTCATTGCTCCAATAATTGCAGGTCCTTTGGCACACAT
This sequence comes from Prostheceraeus crozeri, assembly GCA_907163375.1. NCBI lineage: Eukaryota > Metazoa > Platyhelminthes > Polycladida > Euryleptidae > Prostheceraeus > Prostheceraeus crozeri. Next base: position 117,466 of record CAJQUW010013123.1, read on the forward strand.
ATTCAACCTGTCCATCACTGAACGTCGATTTCCTAACATCTGGAAATACAGCCATGTAACGCCAGTGCCAAAGACATGTCCTCCGAACTTAAGATCTCTCCGTCCAATCTCTCTCCTACCTGTGCCATGAAAGATACTTGAGCGCATGATTTTGCGATCATCTCTGCATAAGCGACTTCTCGATGGATTTGGCTCAGAACAATTTGGGGCCAGACCGAATTCTTCGACTTCGTGCGCACTGATAGCATTTATTCACAGCATTCTGGATATGCTATCAGATTCGAGTGTTGCTGGGGTTCAGATAGTCACGTATGATTGTTCGAGAGCATTTGACACTTTAAGTCATCACTCCATCATTCAACGACTTGAGGAGCTGCAGTTTCCACATGGTTTATTGACTGGACAATAGACTACTTAAAAGGAAGAAGGCAATCAGTCCGAATTGGAAATGTCGTGAGTAGGGCCATCCCCTCGACATCGGGTGTACCTCAGGGATCTGTGCTCGGGCCGGCATTTTACTGCTTAGTAGCAGGGAGTCTACAGTGCATTGATAGGTCCTCATTTGTAATGAAGTACATTGATGATAATACTATCGCAGTCCCTATTGGAAGATCGGGTTCCTCAAATGTTCTGGCTGAACATACGAACATCATCTCATGGTTTGAAAGGAGAGACCTAAAGCTAAACCCGTCAAAATGCAAGACGCTTTTTGTTCCAAAATCCTCCATTGCCCTTCCGGTGGAACTGAATAATATCGAGAGTGTCAGGGAAACCAGCCTCCTTGGTGTCATCTTAAATGAGCGACTTGAATGGTCTTCTCATATCAATGCAGTAGTCAAGTCTGCATCACGAAAAATGTATGCCTTGCGAGTTCTACGTCCTCTTCTATCAAAGAAAGATTTATTAAATGTGTACAACTGCTTAATGAGATCTGTTCTCGAATATGCATCTGCTGTCTACCCAAATCTCCCTGCCTATCTGAGCGAAAAACTCTCGCGAATTCAAAACCGTGCGCATCGACTCATCTGTAGAGTTCCGTCTTCCCATATGTGCAACTGCAACTCATTTGAAAGTCTCAGCACTCGACGCTTAACTTCTGGAACCCGTCTGTTTTTGAAAGCTGCAAGTCGTGAAGATCATGTATTACATTCCCTCATTCCACCAAAGTCCTCTCGATCTGGCCGCTTCATCCAACCACCTACCACTTCAAATCGACATTTCTCATCCTTCATCCCTTTCATCACATCAAGAATCAATAATTGTCACGTTGACTGATCAGACACTAGTTCATCACTTACACCTAGAGCTCACTGAAACGTGACTGATTTGTTCAATACTTAATTCGCACTCAATTGATTTGTACTTCCACTGCTGAAATTGATGATTTTCATTACTTCAATAAATATCTTACTTACTTACTTACTTACTATTATGGTGATTGAACATAAAAATGCAATTAAGTAATTTGCAGCAGAATTGTAAATTAATCTAGTAATGTTTTGACCGGAAATTGGTAGAATAGTTGCAGAAGAAAATGTTTCATATTAATATAATGTTTCATTTTATACATTTGGTAAAATATTCCTACCAAAATTTTACTTTGTAGGATAACATTCATCGAGATTACAAAAACAGAGCCCTGCTCTCCCAAGTAAACAGCAGAAGGGATGGACATCTTTCAAAAACACAATTTTTCATCCACAAAGAATTTAGCAAATGAAGAGGGCTTTACCACCATACAAGATGACGTTTATATAGTAGCACACATCGAACGATCAGATACAAATAATCTTGATGAAGATCACTTTTATCAACATATATGGGAAATTTCTCTATCCGGATTTGATCATCAGTAGTAAGCACAACTCCACTTCTGGATAGCGCAAGATGGCCGCCATCGCTGACTCCCCCCCCCTCTGGAACGGCAGAGTGTCGTGGTCGGCCGCCGTGGTGCTTCGTGTCTGAGTCCCCCCCCCTCTGGAACGACAGAGTCTGCCGTGGTGTGCCGGCCAGGTTGGTTCACGTTCACAACATGTTCGCTGACTCCCCCCCCCTCTGCAACGACAGAGTGTGAGACTCGAGTGAGTTGGTCCGACCGCCTGGTTGACTTGGGCGACCGTCTAGGTTGACGTGGGCGACCGCCAGGATTAGTCTTGAGGCTATAGTGTGTGATGTTTTTGGTGCAATCTGCTGAATGTTGGGTTGTAAAATGGGTTGTTTCGAGTGGAAGGAGTGGTCGGATGAGAAAACGGAGGTCGGATTCGTGTTCAGCGTGAAATTCTGCATCGGTAGGGTGAGTTTCAAGGCAATCGGTGAGAAAAAATTTTTCTTCAAAATTTTAACAGAGTTAGAATTTGGGACGTTTTGGTGTGTAGCGCCCAAACGAAGCATCGGATGAGAAAACGGAGGTCGGATTCGGATTCAGCGTGAAATTCTGCATCGGTAGGGTGAGTTTCAAGTCAATCGGAGAGAAAAAATTTTCGCTGACGTCCCCCCCCCCTGGACAGCTTGCTTCCAGTGGACGGATTTTGTCGTGCGATAGCTCGTTTGAAAGCTAAGAGTGAGACAAATTCAGTGAAAGAATCGGCTTGTTCCTATCTGTCTTCGTTCAAAAGTTAGAGCGGTTACAAGATTTTAGGTCGGAGCTCGCTCACCTGAAAAAATCCTAAGTGTCAGAGTGACTTTGTATGGGTAAAATTTTGAAAATTTTCCAAAGTGTGGAATTTCGACCTGGGACCGTCACCAAAACATTTTTCATCAAATTCTGAAATTTCACTGACGTCCCCCCCCTCTGGACAGCTTGCTTCGATTTTGGCTTCCAGTGGACGGATTTTGTCGTGCGATAGCTCGTTTGAAAGCTAAGAGTGAGCCAAATTCAGTGAAAGAATCGGCTTGTTCCTATCTGTCTTCGTTTAGATGTGAGACGCCATTTAAGATTTTGGGACATTGGCGAAAAACGACAGAGTTAGAATTTGGGACGTTTTGGGCTGTAGCTTCAAAACGAAGCATCGGATTGGAAAACGGATTTCAGATTTGGAATCAGCTTGATGTTATTGTCCAATGATGATCATCATCCAATGAGAATCAAGCATTTCTTTATAAATAGCGAGCCTTCCACAGTGAGAATCATTCCATCGTTGAATCACACGAGTGACGGACGCACATTTTCTCTCTCTCTAGTTCCCTGTTCTATTATCCAACTAAAATGGTAAGTCGCTACTTCCCTCCCTCTCCTCCCTTGAACGTAAACTTAATACAATCTTTTTTCATTTTCAGGCATCTACTCCATCTGCTGCACTAGTAGGACAAAATGGCGGTCAAACGTTACAAGGTTCGCTACGGTCAGATCATCTACAACTGAGGCCAGTGGAAGAAACATCCAAGGTACATAATCCTACACCGCTACAGCGTAAATTTAAACAAGCCTTGCGTTATGATGATCATAGCGTAGTACTCCAAACGGGAATGCTCCCTTCCACGGATGTCAAGATAATGCACAATCAGTATGGGGACTACATACTGATCCCCGTGAGTCCGTACATTCGCCACCAACTTGATATTATTGAGGAGTACGTGACATTAAATATGGACATTCCTACTCCTCTTGCTCAAGAGTGGAAGGCGAGAGATGACAAGGATACTCCCTATAGAAAGATTTGGGATGGTAATCACATTTGCCTACCGGTATCACATTGGTGTACTTACTATAAGAAGGAGGGAGATCATTCAATACCCATCAGATGTGATGATCTCGGAGAAGGTACTTGGGATATCCTTTTCAAAGTGAATGGGCTATATTATGGTCGACACAAGGATAATAAAATAGCCTCTCTCTCCATGCATATGGAATCCATCCTATATATTCCGAAACCACCCAACGTGGACGACATAATTGATCAAATCCTTAACAGCAGTGGTACGAAGCGCAAGTCGGAGAAGAATGCTACATCAAAACGCAAATCAAAGAAGGAGAATTACTAGTCCTTTCCTAACTCTACCCTATGACAATTCGCTTATGTGCTTTGAGTGTCGTAGACGTGGTCTTATTAGATACATTTTACTTCTTCGTTGCCATCATATCATTTGTGTATTTTGTCGTGAAAAGCATCGTTGTAATTCTTCATTTTGTAATATGTTATAGAACGCTTCCTTAGATGTGTAAATTTCCGTTTTAGGCTTCTATCATCATTTTTATGGATTGTGAGGGTGAACCTGTACAGGAGCTCAGTGCTATTGCTATGAACAATTGGACATATCAGATTGTTAGTGTCTATCATCAACATGCCAACTGCGATCCCAATGTTGATCAATGGGCGAGAAAACACATTCATGGACTTAATCTGAAATATTTGCAAGACTATGGCTTTTCTTGTGAAAGTGCTCTTCTTATTGACATTAAACGATGGTTAGCTGCTTTCAATGTTATACGCATCTTTTGTAATAATCCTGGTAAGGAGAGGAAAGTATTTCCCAATCTAATCATTGATGATATTTTGCTCCCGCCTTGGGATAGTAGAGTGAATCAACATTATCATGAAGTCACGAAACGTTTTAAGGATTTGTGTGTTCCTATTTTGTCTGTTCGTTGTAGTAGCTACGTTCATAACCAATGCTTCTTTCCTCCTTACCTCAACACTGCCAAAGTCCTGTATGGTTATCATTGCTCGCTGTATGATAGTTATCAGCTGTATCTATTTTATCTCTTTCAAACCATTGATTTATAATGCATGCTTGTTACCGTTATTCAATAAATGTTACTATGAGAAGAGTTGTTGTTTTCATGCAATGGATGGGATAGATAAAGGGCGATCATGTCTTTCTCAAACGACTGCGGAACATTACGTTTTCATAGGCAAAGTTTAAAAGGAGCTGTTCAAGATTATGTGATAAAATTTCATAAAGATGAGACCGACATCGAAGCAGTGGTCGATGATGCTAGCACTCTATTTCTAGAGTTAATGAATACATTTTCTGATAGCATTATCATGGCGCGATTAGTTGCGAAAATTAAGTTTAGTCATTTTGGAAAGGAAGAGGTGGAAAGTCGCTCTTTCCATTTTGCTTCTTATTCAATGGAAGTGGTAGATCACCCCCAAGAATTTTTTAAAAGACATATGATAAAAATTGCTGAACGTCTTAACGCATTTAACCATCATGGTAGCAGTCTAGTGATTGAAGCGATTTCAGATATTCACATTCAACTTTCCATAAAGAAAAATTGAAAATGCAGTGGTACTTGATTGTAGCACAACTGGTTTTCGAGCTATGTCTGCTCACTCTCGAAGTATATTCCTTCTGTACATGCGTCTATTATTTAGAAAAGGCTAGCAAATTCATATCTTCAAAAAGACTTGCTATAGACATCAGTAACGGTGAAACTATGTGTTGCGATGTATGTAAGCGAAAGGATGGAAATGAAAAGCGCATCTTCAAGAGATGTAAGCATGCTTTTTGTCAACGCTGTTTCATACGTAATTGCATTCAACTTTGCCAATGTAACCACTGTGATATTGCTCATTTCGAGTGTCACTTATGTCGCAATAGTTAGTACCTATGCAAATGTGGTAAAGATAGGTTTTAGCAAAGACTAACACGGAAAATGGCGAAACGTAAAAGTCAAAAGTTTTCTTCAGCCATTCAAGCTCTCCGACGAATGAAAGCAAATCAGCGATACAATGCTATACGACATGCTAACGATAAATTCATTTGTGAAATTATTTCTCATGTGAGGAAGTTGAGGACGAAGAAATTAGCGCCAAAACAACGAAAGTTACTTAAGCGATATGCTACGAAATTGCGTTTCATCTCCAATCCTAAAGTCACCCTTCAAAGAAAGAGGAAAACTCTAACACAAAAGGGCGGTTTCCTTTCAGCAATACTTCCAATGATAGCTCCTGCCGTGGGCAACCTATTGGGTAATATCTTTGGCTCTAAGCGTTAATTATGCAAATGTTGAATCTCAAAGTGATAAAATGGATTTCAGACTTCAATGTGATAAAGTTCTGACTGTATCAGGTCCATCTCATGCAGGTAAAACTGTTTTCACGCTGAATTTATTGGATAAAAGAAGGGAGTTGTTTAAGGAACCTATCAATCGAGTGATTTGGTGTTATGGTATTTATCAACCGTCGCTGTTTCAGGAATTGCAAAGTCGCAACTTTATTCGACATGAAGGAATTATTCCAGTGGATAAACTTCAGTCTAATGATGTTGTTGTATTGGATGATTTATTAAAAGAAAGTAAGAATTCAAAAGATGTTACAGATATGTTCACTCGCGCAGCACACCATAAAAGGTGTTTTATCATCTATATTACACAAAATTTGTTTCCTGATGGAAAAGAAGCTCGTACACGAAACCTGAATACACACTATTATGCTATTTTCAAGAATCCGCGAGATAAAAGTCAATTTGAAATTTTAGCGCGACAAGTTGCACCCAGAGGATCAAAAGCCTTAATTGAAATTTTTCAAGCAGCTACTGAAAAACCATACGGTTACTTATTCATTGACTTTACGCAAGAGTGTCCGGAAGAATTTAGATTTCGAAGTGATATTTTGAAAACTCCCATGATTATCTACAAACTATGAGTTCTTATTCTCGCATGATTGTTATTCCTCAGGATGAATATGTACAATTGACTGCCATGCAGCAAGTAAAGCAACCTCTTGCAAATCAAATGTATAGGAAAGAAATAGATTATCAGCAAAATGTTCACATCAAAGATCCACATCGTGCTGTATTATTACAATCGGAAACTGTTGAGCAATTGAAAAACTTGAAGAATAAGATGCGTGACTCTGTATCGACTGCTACACCTTTAGCATCTCGCGCACATGCCATATCTCTTTTCAACAGTATTGAGCCCCATCTCAATGTAAATGATAGAGGAGAAATCATTACAGATGAAAATAAAGTGATTGATGCTTCACGTTATGAAGACTTGATTCAGTATGCGACACGTAGAAAGCGCCGTCAGGGCTATGTTCCACCTGGTTGGTCATACTTTCTTAAACTATTGAAAAAGCATAATGTGCCAAAATTTGCTTTAAATAATGAGACATTGAAAGAACTTGATTCAACAGTGGCTACTACTCCAATGCCTCAGACGATGAAAATGCCAACAAATTGGTTTAAGGCGTCACCTGCTACATCCCCTCCCACACTCACTAAGCAAACAAGAGGAAGAACTCGACGTAGATCTACATCGCCACTAAAACTGGTAAAAGGAAAACGTAAAACAGCTCCTCCCAGGAAATACATGTTCTCAGACTATTAATATGAAGCAGATGTGTTGCTTGCCATGTAATGAGCCGCCAGAGGTGAATGTCGTTGTCACTTGCACTTGCTGCGCCAGCTCTCATAATGAAACCCCTAAGCAATGTGAACACGATCGCAAAACCGCTAAAGCTAAATGCTGCAGTTGTTGTAAATGTAGAAAGGCAAGAAAACAAAAAGATGAGAAGGAGGAAAAAGAGTCAGCCGTCATCGACTGAACGTTTGAAGTCAATCTATTATGATGTAAAACATCCGGCAGGATTTGCATCTATCAAGAAATTATCAAAAGCGAGTGGTCTTCCACAATCACAAGTGAAACGATGGTTAAAGGGTCAGGCTACCTATACACTCCACAAACAAGCGAAAAAGAAGTACCGCACCCGCCATTATATTGTTCATGACATCGATGAACAGTGGCAAGCAGATTTGTGTGATGTTGCCTCCATTTCAAAACATAACTCGGGCAATAATTTTATTTTAACCGTCATTGATATTTTCTCGCGTTATGCGTGGGCTCAACCTTTAAAAACTAAAGAAGGGAAAGGAGTAGCAAAAGCATTCCAAACAATTTTTCGAGAAGGTCGCATTCCAAAAAGAATTCAGAGTGATCAAGGAAAAGAGTTTGAAAATCAGCATGTGACAAGATTATTTGAGAGGCATGACATTGAGTTGTTTAGTGTAAAGAGCGCTTATAAAGCTGCACTCGTTGAACGTTTTAATCGCACATTAAAAAATCGCTTGTGGCGACATTTTACTGCCAACTTGACACAAAATTGGACAAAGGTTCTACAAGATACACTCCATGCCTACAATCACTCTATCCATCGTTCTATTGGACTCAGACCAGTAGATGTAAATGCTGACAATGTAGATAAAGTGCGCGAATCATTCCAACGTAAACGCACTCATGTGAAAAGTGATGTGAAAATTGGCGATAAAGTTCGTATCTCAAAAGTGAAAAGTGTTTTTGCTAAAGGGTACCTCCCGAATTGGACAGAGGAGGTATTTACAGTATCAAGGATTAATCAAAAAGACTCTCCGACCACCTACAAGTTGAAAGATTACGATAATGAAGAAATTGAGGGTAGCTTTTACCGCGATGAGATTGAGGTAGTCACTGAAAGTGAAACATATTTGGTAGAGAAAATCATTCGATGTAAAAAACGGCAAGGTGAAGAATGGTGTCTTGTTAAATGGACTGGTTATCCTTCAAGTATGAACTCTTGGATGCGCCGTGCCGACATCTTTCATCTAAGTGATCGACAGTGATTCATGCAAAGTTGTGACTAACAATGTTTAGGGTTTGAGCTATGAATCCAACTGCCTCATTTTATTCACGACCCTCCTACGTAAGTGGTGGAGGACAAATTTACATCGGTGCTCGCCGCCAACGTGGAGGTAGCATACTTGGTGCACTGAAATCTGTTGTAGCACCTCTCATATCCAATGTCGGTAGATCTTTAAAACGAAATGTTTTAAGTAATGCCGTTGGCTTTGCTGGTGATGTTGCTAGTGATCTTTCCAGAGGTAGAAGTTTTAAGAGCAGTTTGTTGAATCGTGGGAAGGAACGCGGTTTAAAAACATTGAAGCAGACCATTGCTGGTGTTACTCAAGGAAAGAAATCACCTAAACGAATGAAAAAAGGAAGGAGGAAACATCGCGGAGCTGGTAAGGTGCGATCTTCAGTCAAAAGGCATTCACGCAAACGTCGTAGAGGCTCTAATCATTCATCAGGCGCTAAACGACGACGCTGCTATAACTTCTAATCATGGAGTGTAAAACTTCCGGTTTTTGTTTGTTTGATCAACAAGCCATACAGACAGATATTCTTAGTTCAAGTATTGTAGATTATCATCCTCGAACAGCTGAGAATGCTGGCCCCATTGAATTTGTTATTCCTGGTGGTAGTGATGACTACATAGATTTGAGTTATGCGATGCTTGATTTGAGGTTTAGAATTCAGCAAGCAGATGGAACTGCTATTGACGATGCACATAAAGTTGGACTGAACAATTTACCATTGACTACATTACTTCGCGATGTTTCTCTAACGATTGGAGAGCAGCAGGTGGAAGGTGGTCAAAGCGATTATCCCTATAAATCATATTTCAATCATGTATCACAGTTTCATCCAGCAGCACAAAAAAGTCATATGGAAGCCATGGGATGGTACAGAGATGAAGCAGGAAAATTTGATGTTGAAACAAACAGTGGCTTTGTAAAGCGATCTGCTATGATTAAAGATAGTAGAGTATGTCAGCTATATGGTCCGCTGAATTTAGACTTCTTTAGACAGTCAAAGTTTTTACTCTGTAATACCAGCATGCGACTCAAGCTGACATTGAATAAGCCTGAATTTGCGCTGAATGCATTTGCTAAAGTTGACAATTTTAGAATTCATGTGGAAGATATTGCACTTTACATTCGTCGAGTAGTACCGAATCCAAGTGTCATTAGAGGGCATGCTGAAGGCCTTAACCGCCAAAATGCCATTTACCCCATTCAGCATACAAAGCTTCTCACCTTTACAATTCCGAAAGATCAAAAGAGTTTCATGAAAGATGGCCTCTTTCCATCGGAAGCACCGAAGCTCCTCATGGTGGCAATGGTTGAAAATGATGCATTTAATGGTAATATAAAGAAGAATCCTTTCAATTTTAAACACAATCAGTTAAGTGAAATTGCTTTACGTGTTAATGGTGTGAGTCATCCTGGTCCACCCTACAAACCAGATTTTGCTTCGGATCAATTTATGCGCAGTTATGTTGATTTTATGGATGTCTTTGGCTTTTACAATACGGATGACACCAACGGACTGACTATGAAAGAGTTTAAGAGTGGATATACTATTTATGCATTTGATTTGACTGCTGACAGCGATATTAGTGCACCCTATCGTCAAGCGAACGTGCCTCATAATATTCGTTTGGATTTGACGTTCAAAAGAACACTACCTGAGACGATCAATGTATTAATTTATGCAGTCTTCGATTCAAATATTGAAATTACAAAGTATCGTGACGTGATTCTTCAGTATAATCGTTAATGAGTTGGTTGACTGCTGACGATATTAAGACTAAAGTGCAGCGTAATGCAGACGAAGCGACGTTGAAAGCTTTCGATAATGTCTATTCACTCGATACCTTACCACCTGCAGTAAATCACTATCCCATCTTTATTGTGCTAAACACTCATTCGCAGAATTTAGGCGGTGAGCATTGGAAAGCGATCTTTATTGGAGAAGACCGACGTGGTGAACTATTTGACTCTCTTGCTCAACCTCCAAATATACCAACACAGCAGTGGTTGAGAAAACATACGCGTCAATATCAGCGAAATGAACGCATACTACAACATCCACTTTCATCAACGTGTGGTGCTTTTGTACTGTACTTCATCTTAAGACGTTTACATGTATCTCGATTTGCATCTGTTATTCAAAACTTTTCATGTAATCCATCCTCTAATGAAAAAATGATTTGTAAGTTCTATCATGATTTGAAATAAAAACATCATGTTGGAAAAATTGTTTTTTATTTTACAATCCGCTGGGTACGTACATACTCAATGAGATAGTCTAGGATCACATTTGCTTGTACATGAGATTTTAGTCCAGTAATGATCACTTTACTATTATGAAAGATTGCCACATGCACAGGTAACCAACAACTAATGAGAGCTGCAGGAAAAAGTTCGGGTTCATAACACAAACTGTAACTGCTGGTACGAATCTTCAAAAATGATAGACTGTCACTCAATTGAGTAGAGATCACCATATTGTCCACAGTCAGATTCGACATCACACACCTCTCCCTCTTCCATATCCGACGTAGTAGTCTTTGTAGCTCTAAGCGCATTGACTGCGCCGATGAATGAGAAAGGGCGCCGAGAATCTGTACAGTCCCATTTGGGAAGAGTTGAAGATTCCGTGAATTGTTCATCTTCACCACTAACATTTGAGGACGGCCCGGGTAATACTTGCTGTTTGGAAGCTGTTGGTGTAATGTTGTGAGATCGATTTTGGTGTAGAGTCTGAAGCGACGGAGAATGTTGACGATGGTGTAGCGATGGCGCTTCATGATGAAAGAATGAGTAAATTGAGCGATGTACCTTCCTTTTATACTTTTCCCAACTACCTTGATGAAATGTGAAGTTAGTATGAAGTTGGGAATGATAGAGTTGAATTCGCCGATTGTTGACGCGCAGCCAGATGCGATTTCCAATACGTGAATGTCTTTTCATATAGAAGTATTTCAAGTCCTTCATGATATGATGTAGAGATTGAAAATGACGATAAGATAAAGCAAACTCTCTTCTCACATTTCCAGTTGAATCTTTGAAATAGACGTTTCGATCATGATCCGTTTCAATACGTTGTAGGGAATCTAATTTCCAACTCATGATGTGTGGTAGTCATGTCTGATTAAGATTTGCATAGTAGGGCGATGAACTCACGACGAATAAATGTCATGATGGAGCGATGTATATATCTTCTATACTTCTCCCAATTGTATTTGCGAAATGAGAAACAGTTTGCGGAATGAGAATGGTAGATTTGAATTTCATTTCTGTAATGTTGAAGCCAAACTTGATCACCCAAGGAGATGAATCTTAATGTTTCAAAATATTCCAAATCCCTCATGATATCATTGAGGTTGACAAATTGTCGCCATGTTAATGTAATTCCTCTTGATGTATGACCATGAGAATTTTTGAAATGTACGTTTCCATCACGATCAACTCTGATATATTGTAGAGAGTCCAAAATCCAAGTCTTCATGATGTTATGCAAAGTTGCAGATTAGCAATATAAAAATGTCGTTTTATCATATTTTGCTTAGCAATGCGGCTACAAAGAGATTTACTAGTAATCGAGCTGCACTCTTTTCTACTCCCATTGATCATGTACAACAGCTAAATGGAAATTGGGAAGTGGGTGTCACTCAACTTGTTTATAGCAACTGTGTCTATACTTTTGATCATGAGGTGATGACTATTAATATGAGGCGTACAGCTGCTTACCAATGTGAAAAGGGGTGCCGAGTATACATTCCACAGTGGTCAAAGAAAGATCTCTTATCATGTAAAAAGTTTATATATGATTTCTTGAATAAAGCGTGTAAACATATTGTCCAATTTACTCCGCACAATGATGATTATAATTATGTACATCATGTAGTTGAGAAAGATTGGATTGTTGGTTTAAGTCCAAGTTTAAGAAATGATTTAGGCTACCTCGCTAGCGCCTTAACAAGCTATGATAATTTTAACGTTAATTACCACATAAGTGGTCATAAACAGTTAATATATCGAGAGGAAGCTTATTATGTAGATCTTATTCCAAGAAATGAGAAGACGTTGGTGAAGAAGATTGTGATTAAGCCAAGAAAGACAAACATGACTCCTGAAACATTATTGAAGAAATTTAATTATCTCCTTCGAGTTGATGGTAAACAAGTGGCAACATTGACTTATATCAAATCATCTAATCATATTACAATAAGCAAATTAAATGATGATGATCTAGTATTAGTTTGTTCAAAAGATTTTCATCAGTTCTTACGACATCGTTCTGCAGCTGTTCATGGAAAATCTGATATGCAACATTTACCATGTGAAAGGCCAAATCAATTTGATACAGAATGGGCCGTATCTTTATACAGAAAGTGTGTAGAGCCTTTTGGTGGTTTCTTACATGAAACAAGAGTGTTGATGCCTCGCATTATTACTTCGGTTAAATTGGTTGTAGATTATTTAAATGAAGTGATTAATGAGCAACATATTTCATTTTCTGAAAAAGAAGGTACTTTGTCTCTCACTATAAATGGAAAAGGTATTGAACTAATTATGGATAAAACTCTAATGGACATTTTGGGTTTTGACCAAAATATCTTTAAAAGTGGTACTGTAACCAAAGCTAGCGCAGACATGTCGCTATCGCGTCGTATTAACTATTTTCAGATATATTCCAATATTGGTGAAGATGTACGTGTGGGAGATGTTGAAGCTCCATTGCTAGCAATGATACCATACCAGCCAAAGAGCTGCAGTATTTTATCTGAGCATACTTTCAAGAAAGTGCATTATACAAAGCTGAAATCAAACTACATCCCACAAATTGATATTGCCATTTATGACGATGCTGGTGCGTTGATTCCTTTTCATAAAGATGCTGTGACAAGTATCACACTCCATTTCCGAATGAAGAGTTAATGCAAACGTATGCTAATATATTTTTTCCAATGTGAATAATATGGAAAGTGAAAATAAGGACTCGTTTCTAATCTACTTGCCCAGTAATGCTTCTATGAATAAATTTCCCAAAAATAAACCATCAGACTATCGAGTAGAATTAAATCGGCCACTGCATTTAGAAGGTGAATGGGAGGTTGGCGTTTCTAGTATTTGCTATGATAGCAATATTCAGAATGTGAATGATTTGGAAGAAATGATATTGACTCCTCGCACCCATGATGGAATAACGATGAATAATGCATTTCAGTTCCCATACAATTTAACATCAGATGGAAAGTGGAACTATGAATGGATTCAGATAAAATCAGATTCTTATGTGCCATTTGGGAATGAGAAAATTATTAAGGCATTCAACAGTGGTAATACTTCCATCATGAAGAATAAAAATCAGAAAGCTTATGAGTTTACTATCTATCATTGGAGTGGGAGACAGTTCCTCCGCTTTCATTCTTTTACTAAAGGTCTTACGCTGAGGTTGGATAGTGAATTCTATCCGCATCTCGGTTTTGGTCATGGACTACATCTAACGTCAATTGCTACTGCAAATGTTAGAAAAGTTTATTCAAATCGAATCAACAAATTTCATTATAGATTTAAAATATTTGATGAAGATGTTGTAGAATGCGAAGAACGCATCATTTTGAAAAAGCGTGGTGTTCAACCTTTATCACTTATTGAGTTAGTAAAACGATGGAATGAGACTGTGGGTAAGAAGTATGGAGAGAAAATTATGGCGGACAAAAATAAGTTGGTCATTCAGAAATATAATGACAAACTTACAGTTTATTTCTCTCCAACCTTGCGTCATTTTGTAAGACATTATACACCTATTATTGGAAGCGGTGTGGTGTATGCTTCTCATGAATATCACACTAAAGCTGATTCAGTTAATGATGAATGGTGGGTGGACATCTATGGCGATCGCATCAAGAAAATTTACCAGTCTTATGAAGAATCTAAAGTTGCTATCAATATAATGCCGCGTCTATATCATACAGTTGAAAGCTTCATTCATGTAGTAAATCCTTATATACAACAGAAGTTGAAGCATGTGATGAAAAGTAAATATGATGTAAAGACACACCACATTTCGTTTTCAATTGAAAATCAACGCGTTGTTCTGAAACTGGGTGATGACATTCAATGTCAATTGAGTAAAAATTTGAAAAAACTCTTTGGTTTTTCAATGCTACAAACTGTGTTTGCTGCTGCGCATACGATTGGTATAGAAACACCAATGACACTTGATAAACATGAACAGCACCTTTACATTCAAAGTGATTTGATTCTACCTATTTCTGTTGGTGAGAAAAAAGAATACATTTTACGCGATTTCATTCATGATAAAGACGCTTCATATGGAATAGTCGAGAAGATGTTTGAATCTATTTTCTATCATCCCGTCGTCAAACAAACTATACCCTCTATTGCTATCAAAATTACCAATGGTTTACAAGAGTGCATCCACGTGAAAGATACTAAATCCCTCATAACGTTAGTGTTTCGGAAAACAAAGTGAAGTCTTTATACAACATTTATTGAAATATGTACATGAATGTGAAGCAATAGACTTTATACAACATCCACTGAAAATATATACATGAGCGCACTTCAATAAACATTGCTATATACAAAAAGTCTTTTTACTTCGTGAAGGGTGGAAATATACAGGGATAGGAAAAATGTCTTTCAGTGGAAAAGTCATCACATGGGGAATGTACAGATGTGGACACATATTCACAAGGAAGAAACGATCTCATACGATACATAAAACAACCATGTTTATCTACAGAAAGCAACATCAAAATACTGAGTTAAAGTTGATTATGTCAATACATCTCCTGAATGTGGTAGCGTGAGTTTTATTCTTTTGGGTGGAGGTATGTTTGTATCAGGATGTCCATGTGGAAGAGATGTGTTATGTCCTATCCAACACCTCTTATCCTCCCATGCTGAAAGCGCTCGTTTCTTAAATGTGTACGTTTTCACAGTATGAATTTGTGATTTTAAGATTGTCATATTGACAAACGTTATATTTTTATTTTTATAGGCCTTCTTATAGGACCGATGTTTCATTTTTTGGACAATTGATTTTGATATTCCTTTAGCACGCTTAATACTATCTGCACATTCTTTTAATTTCATGGAATACATTTTAGGGCGGAGGAGAATCATTTCATCTATTTCCTTTCCTGCTGTTTCATCCTTAAAACAACCAAGTTTGGCTTTATTCTGTATGGAAAAGAGTGGATGAGCGGGATTGTAGTTAGATGTGTCGAAATATTTTTCTAATGACTTAGCTACTTCATTAAAATTTAAATCTTTTTGAGTGGTAATTCCTAAAAAGAAACTATCTGTATCACCACCCAGCAAGCGAACCTCTTTTACGAGAGGGCATGGTTTTAATATTTTGTAGAAGAGTTGATACATTTCAAGCTTGGAATAATCTAAAACGGCTTGCCCAATATAGATGGGTTTGCACAACTCAACTTCTGATTTAATCATTTTAACACCTACAAGATCCTCATCGATGATGTCTCTATCAATGAAAAGAGGTGATGAGGTCAATTTGTGATATTTTTGTTCATCAACGACTAGTTTGTAATTCATACGTTTTCTAACATCCTCCATGGTCTTTCCGAATAGACTGTTATTCTTATATTTATAAAAATCCTTTTCAAAATTATTTTGGGCGAGTGCACGTTTTTGACTGTTACTATCTATGTAGGGTTTGAGGAAGGCTTTCTGTCTAAATTTGATAATGCGGTGAACTGACTTTAGAAGCATGCCCATTTCTAAATAGAATTTTAATATGCAGAAGTGTACGAGATAATTTTTCTTATCATATTGGGTGAGTAAAAGTTTGCGGCATGGTTTGTACCTTGGCTGTCCACACTCTGTTAAGTTATTATGAAATTGTGACATGAATGGTGAAAACATATCTTCAGTCACTTCGCCAGATTCAGGTGCGAGTGGGAAATCAGCAGTTTTATTTTTAATACTATTTGGATAAATCAAATCCACTTCAAAATAATATCCCCAATCACCTTCATCTGGAATATTCAGTATGTTTGAAGGGTTGGAGTAATACTCAAGCTCATTTTGATTTAACCAACTAAACTCGGAATGAGGTAGTGGTTTAGACAGTGAACTGCCATATAAATTATTTTGGTCATAGTACTTTAGGTGGATATGATCATCACCTACTGTTTCAGATTTTATATGATGTTTATTTACAAATGTGAGACCACCGCGTATTCCGCGCTCAAATATATTATACATCTCCGGGTCTTGTAAGAGATGAATGGTCTCACCAGTCATTTTAAAGGCTGATTTAAAGGACATGGCTGGTAGACTGACAAAGTGGACAGGATCTAATTTGTCTTCTTCTAATGCCACTCGTCGAAACTCCTGAAAGACATCAGCCAGCAAAATGACATCTAATTCTAAGTAAGCGATCATATAATCGCCAAACGTTTTACAATTAAATTTTAACCATGCCTCTTGAGCATGTTCATAGTCCTCTACTGGACAATCTTCACCCGTCAAATCGTTTTTGAATTTGTCAATGGAAGGAAGGGTTGTTTCATTTAGTTTAGACATTGAGCTAAAATACGCATAAGGAAAGACTCCTTTGCGAGTGATTATTTCATCCGTTAAGTTTGGATAGTGTTTCTTCAAAGTTTGACTATGGGGAAGAAACTTGAGATTACGAACGAGAGAAGCTAGTGACGCTGACATGAATTGAAATGAATCTAAAAATTTTATTTCGAAGAAGACTGTCTTATTTTCTTTAGTTTTATCTACTGGTACTTTTGCTGTCATTGCCATGAATTTTTCTCTCGTTTGTGCTATTACATTAAACTGCCACGATTTCATCTGGCTCAACCCTCCTTTTATGAGCATATGACTGTCATAGCCCTTAAAGTTATGAAAAATGACGGGTAGTACACGACGTCTCAACCTAAGTGAAAAGTTACATTTGGAGCAGAGTGCGTTTCTAAATTTACCAGTGATGTGATCATGATCACGCACTTTCTTAATTTTATCGTCATCAAACGTTTTATGACATTTAGGACAGGATGTGCAACTTTCAAATTTTTGTTTGTCTTCATCTGACATATGTAGTGACTTACGCTGCAATTGGGAATCATATGATTGTTGAAATTTAGCAGCTTTATCGAGAAATTCTAGAAATTTTGAAATGCAATCTTCACCTTGCCAAGTATGCATTTTGTTTTGTCTATTCCTAAAGTGGTCATGCCATACTTCATAGCAGGATATGGCTGCTGGCTTGTGGATGATATCATCAATGTAGCATTCTATGTCTGCGTAAATGACACGCAGGGGACTTAATTCGTCACCATTATCCCTATGTGAAAATATTTTATCTTTGGGCATGCGTTCCATTTGTAATTTACCTCGCTTGCACCATTCATAGTGAGTTTCAAATTTATCTTTACTCCAAAATGAGCGGATGCAGCGGTCGCATACAAAATGTTCACCTCTTTTAGAGTGCCCCAAGTGAGTGTACAAGCGAGAGATTTTGGGAATACCACAGTAGTGCCATTCCTCGCTATCATCTTGTTTTACTAATAAGAGGTTGACTACACGTTCATAACAAGTTGAACGTGAATTATAGCGAGCACCCTTCAACCCCTTCTCCCACACGTGAACGACAATTTTAATCTTATTATGTTTTTCGAACGTTTCTACATCTTTGATTTTCATGTTGTTACTATCACAACCTTCAAAGTCTAGTTCATCCTCCCACTGTCTATAGCTATAGGTATGATTTCGATTCGCGTTGATATCATTATAGTGAAGGATGGATAGGACTGCATATTTGAAACACTGTGATTTACAATCGACATTGATGACAGCTTTCTTATTATACAACGTTTTTGGTAGTCTAAATGTACCTCGAGCTGCATGACTTTCTAATAGGGAAATTTTGAATATGGCTGAGTCCACGCCATCAAAAATGAGAGCGCTGTCGCGTTGATTGAATTTATCTACATTTGATTTTAAACATTGAATGTGAAAATTTAGCCAAGACTCGCAGTCTACAACTTCGGTTGCGGAAGAGGAAGGAACATGAAACTGTATTCTCTCCGTCACTTGACCCGTTTGAAAATCTATCTTAATATATTTTAGTTTGAGGTAGATGAGCGCCTTCATTCTAAAATTGTCTAAATTGTTGAAGAGCGCTTCGATTATGTTAGAATTTTGAAGGAGCCACTCAGGAAAATCTACTATTTGAGTATTGGACTCCATGCAGTAGTCGCGTACTAAATTATTGTGTGAAACATTAATGAGGGAGATGGTAGAGGTACCGTTGGTGTAGTGATCATTTGCATGCGTGTGTTGAAGTCTGTGCGAAGATCGCTGAAAGTGACTATCAAAAGAAAGAGGGCACAAATCGCAAGGAAAGGAGATGTCATCGTCAGAATCAACTTCACCTCCGGAGATTGACGCCGCTTTGCGTTGACACACACGTTGTTTGATGTGTCGAAGGAGACTGTGCTTCCTTGTAAACATATGTCCGCAGTCGGCACATTCCCACTCGCTGCCTTGCCGCGAGAGTCCTGAGCTGGAACTCACATCACCTGAAAGAGAAATCATTCTTTCATCTCTGTTCAAGCCTCAGTGTAGTGTTACAACCTACCTTGACTCAATAACTCTAAACTTTCCTCGAGAAGAGAGGGCGTTGGTGATGAAGTTGATGCCTGAAATTGAGGAAGATGCTATTAGTCACACGTTTGAGGGAGATGAGAGAGGAAATTTTCAACTTACCATTTCAACGAAATCAAGTTTAAGGTTGATACTTCTACAAGATAGAGACTTCACTCAAATTTGGAATTCACGAGATAGCAGTTCACTTGTACACCTCAAATAATAGTCAAAGAGAGAGATCGTGCGTTCGTCACTTGTATGATTCACAGATTAAATGAAATGACCTGAATGTCACTTTGCTTATATACTTTCATCCTCTTCATTCATTGGATGTTCATTCTGATTGGCTGCTTGTGTATACTTAAGAATTAGAAAAATGTTAAAGTTATCATTATTCAAAGTCAGCATTTCAAAGACAACATGACAAGTCCTCCAACAACACCAAATACCGCATTGGAGTTCTCCTCTCCATGTACATCAGCAAAGGTGCTCGTTACACCAAATGCACCAAGAAAGGCGAAGGTGGAGAAGACATACAATCTCGACAATATACGAAAGTTATCATTATTGGAGGACGATGAAGAGGAGTTGCCCGACCTAGCAGGCATACGGTGGAAATATTTACAATATGATGCCGAAGGGGTGATGGAGATGACCAGCAAGTCGCACTTACATCAAATATGGGAGTGGTACACCCCTAACTCCCAACCGCGAACCGTGGCGGAGTGGGCGTACATTGAGAAAGTGAGGGACGCTGCAGAAGAACGTTTAAAGCAGCTCAACTGTTTTTGTAATCTATGTGAAGCCAGACTCTGGGACGATATTGACGATGAAGACCTTTTGAAATACATGCCATAATAAATGTTTATTTCGTATTATCTTTGCTTTCATACTGACTTACTTGAATGGGGTTTTAGTGAATAATTTAACCATGTATACTTTTTCATTTGGAAATAGTAGCACGCTTAGTTTAACTTGTAAATCTTATAACATTTCATATGGGTGATAATGGTAGATGAAATAGTGTCAAATAAATTAAGATAGCTTACACTTCTGATACAGGGATAGCAATCGACTGCGATCCATGTGTAAAGAGCTTGTTAGACTACGGATGGGCTTAAGTGGATGATTTAACCATGTATACTTTTTCATTTGGAAATAGTAGCACGCTTAGTCTAACTTGTAAATCTTAAAACATTTCATATGGACGATGATGGTAGATAAAATAGTGTCAAATAAATTAAGATAGCTTACACTTCTGATACAGGGATAGCAATCGACTGCGATCCATGTGTAAAGAGCTTGTTAGACTACGGAAGAGAGAAGTGTGTTATGTTGCGTGTGGCGCGTGAGTGTCCTCCCATTTCATTCCATTCATCAATTCGTCTCATTGATAGAGACAGGTAGAACTCATGGTTCTCATAACGTATGCAATGGAAAGTTTTAGGCAACCTTCGACAGTTGGCTAAATGTCGCCCTGACGCGAATGCATACTACGTTGAGACAGAGGCAATCACTTGCAAACATGACGCAGAGAGGTTTAACAAGATTGACCATTGCCGAATGTCCCTTGCGGTATACATAGCTACGGGTTTCACCGCCGCCCTTTACAGGAACGCCCATCGAAAGGAAGTATTACACCGAACTGCATTTGCAACGTTCAAGTTGACTGATAGCAGATTCAACTTAATGATAGTATTCGCCAGTCCGAAGACTGCCCAGGGCAAACCGCGAGGAGGTTCTATCATGTCTTGCCCCATGGTGGCCCTTAAGAGAGCCGATGGTTCGTTCTCGGTGTCAATGGTGTCAATTAAGTTGACTATTGGCTTGAATAGTCAATAGGTATGACGGTTAGGTTCTCGTATACCCTATACCGCCTAAGCCGTGCTGGTGCATCTGGCACCTTTCGGATGCGGGTGGTATTCGGAGTCCACACCTCATCCGTCCAAATGATCTTCTTGATCTTCCCCTTCTTCTCATCCTCTTCATCCCACTCGTCGAGGATGATGAAGTTGGGAATGCCGTTGTCTTCATCAGTGAAGACGGGAATGTTGTCGGCAGATGTCGCTTCCATCGTGACTTCAAATTGAATGAGAAGCGCTACAATCTTCTGGCTTATATAGGGTTTTCAACAATGAATTGCTCAACAGCGAATCAGAATGCTTCAGGGATAGCAATCGACTGCATAATGTTCAAGTTGACTGATAGCAGATTCAACTTAATGATAGTATTCGCCAGTCCGAAGACTGCCCAGGGCAAACCGCGAGGAGGTTCTATCATGTCTTGCCCCATGGTGGCCCTTAAGAGAGCCGATGGTTCATTCTCGGGAGTAACGTCATCTTACACCCTACCAATTCTGCTGAGAGAGTCTTTGACTCTCTCTTTGGTAGCACTGTCGACTTCCACACTGACTGGCACATGGCTAAAAAGTGGAATGTAGCGCCATTCCGTTGGATTGACAGCAGTTGCTGTCATCGGATTGCCAATCCGAGCAAGATTATTAAAAACTCTGTCTTGCTCCTCTAGCCTGACAAACTCCTCAAATAAATTTCGCGGCCTTAACTGCGGTCCGCGAGGAGAGCTGACTTGACTGTTCGGCGTCTGCATGATTGAAATGAAATGAAATGAGAGGCAGTGGTTTATATACCCCTCTAACGCGACGCAACGTTCAAGTTGACTGATAGCAGATTCAACTTAATGATAGTATTCGCCAGTCCGAAGACTGCCCAGGGCAAACCGCGTGGAGGTTCTATCATGTCTTGCCCCTAGGTGGCCCTTAAGAGAGCCGATGGTTCGTTCTCGGGAGTAAATTGATGGGGTGGTGAAGGCGGGCAAAGATCTGCAATGAAAATGATATGTATTAGAATAGGATATACTATCTTATTTGCTTTTCACTTACCAAGTTAGTCATCCTTAGGCAGTCTCGCGGGCTTCCTGATTGAAAATTTGTGCAGATGCCCGCGCATTCTTAGTGTGGCGTGGAGGCATTTCTTACTCGGATGACCATTGTAGCATAGTATACTTTCATCGAGACTTTGGTTTACGAGTACTTCGCCGGCCAAATGATTATCCCGAATAGGGATGTGAAATTCAAACAAACGATCCTCATTCACACGTTCCCACTCATCCCTCATGCGCTCCAACTTCTCACACGCCTGCCTCTCATCACCCCGCCGAGCCACAGTCCTCTCCAACTCAACATTCTTCGCTCTCAACACACTCATCTCCTTCCTCATCTCCTCAAACTTCGCCTCTGCATCTCTCATTCTCCTCTCCGCAGCACTCGCCCTCTTCTCACACTCATCATTCTTCTCTTCCAACACTCGCACATTCTCCTTCAACTCTTTCACAACACGCCTCATTCTAATGTTTTCATCCGCCACCTCCTTACACTTCACCTCCTTCATTTTCAGCTCACTCAACTCACTCAACGTTCTCTCATTCACCTTCTTCAAACTTTCATAGCGATCTACCAACAAAGCATGTGCCGCTTGCTGCGACACATGCTTCTTTTCCATGTCCTCATCCCACCGCGCCGACTGCTTCCGTACCCCACCACCCTTCACTATTGGGGAAGATGAGCTCTTCGGGGGGTCGGTGATGACGATGTCTGACACCTCCGATGACGAAGAGCTCAACTTCCTCACACGCTTCCTCACTCGCTCCCTATCCAAATCCACATCATCCTCATCATCACTCTCAAGCACTCTCTTTCGCCCAATCTCACCCTCCAACGACGCAACCGCTCTCGCCAACTCATCATTCTCAACAACATTCTCAACAACATTCTCAGCCTTACCCTCTCGCTCGATCGCCAACATTCGCTCCCTCTCTTCCACAATCAACTGCGTAAATCTCAAATCAGTCACTAAACCACCACTACAGTCAGCATGCACTCTGTAAAAACGCGCCTCATCCTCATCACCCTTCAGCACTCTACACTTCACGCACGCAACCCTATTCAAGATAATCATGTGGCCGGTGCCCGCCTTCTTGACATGAGCCTTGGCGTCCGCACTGCGATTAACTCGCCCACATGAGCACATTTTGATGTGGTATTTACGATTTTTGTCGTTAGCCATGTTAGATTTATCGTTAGCTGTAAGATAATGAAATTTGTATAAGTTTGGAATCATGTAGTACAGTCATATTCCTAAAGAGTGTAGTGAGTGGCACTCGATCCCGTCGACAGCCCGAAGGCCTTGTACTGATCACTAGGGAAGTGAGAGATCTTCCCCGATACCCGCTCTTTACAGCTGAAGACATCATTGTCACTGCCCCGAAGTGGTAACAGGAACGCCGAGTCAAAGGTAGTGATCAGTAGCTGGGATCTAACCCCTCAAAGCTGCCTTAGACTTAGTTAAATTTCAAATCTGATAGCAGATTTGAACTCAGGATACTTGAAAACCTTAGTCTATATGTTAAAACTTTGAAAAAACTGAAAATTAAGAATTTTTAAAAAATTCCGCATTTTACTACTCATACTACTTTTAAAAAATTTTATCAGTAGTAAAGACACTATCAAACTCTATCATACAAACTTTGAAGTAGCAAGATAGCTTGCCTACTTCAAAAGATAGAGTCCTTTGCACCCGATATCGGGAGCTCAGAGCGACGACCGTCGCTTACCTCGTCTTTCGATGAAGTGATCAGACTTACGTTGTCGGGGGTTTATATATGCTCGAAGAAAACTTAAAATGGCTCTATCTCCGAAAGTATTCATCGTAGCGACATGCGGTTTGTTGCAAACGATTTGTCTCATCATTCTTTACAATATGACACCTGAACCATTCTCATATGACCATGGGAAGTTGGTCCGCCAGCACATGTCCATGTAACATGCCACAAGTGAAAAAATTCCTAAGTGTGAGAGCTCCAGTGTGGTGAAAATTTTGAAAAATTTAAAACTTCCGAATTTCGACCTGGGACCTTTAAGTAATGGACAAAAGACCGTTCCAGGACACCATAAAATCAAAAAAATTAGTACTTTTAAAAACGACATAAATTTATGAATTTAGTCCCTTTTTCAGGTTTTTAAGACCTAAATTCATGAATTTAGTCTATTCAAAAAGTACCATTTTTTCAAAAAATGGTATTTTTAAAAACAACATAAATCGGAGCGAAGCTCCTCTGGCTTAAGCCGATTCATGAATTTGAACCCTTTTTCAGGTTATGAAGACCTAAATTCATAAATCGGCTAAAGCCAGAGGAGCTTCGCTCCGATTTGGGTGTTTTTAAAAATACCCAATTTTTCAAATTTTTCAAAATCTCAAATTTGAGAATTACAATCGGGCGAAGCCCTAGAACCTTCGGTTCGATTTTCACCCCCTAAAAATCATGACCGTTCCAGGACACCGAAAATCATAAAAGTTAAGAATCTCAAATTTGTGATTATGACATTTTTCATTGCTTAAATCATGACCGTTCTAGGACACCGAAAATCATAAAAGTTGAGAATTTCAAATTCATGAATTTTATCCATCTTTCAGGTTTTTAAAATATATCATGTGACTAGCGAACCGAAGGTTCAGGGCTTCGCCGTTAAAAATATTTCTTTAAAAATGGAAGAAACAAAAGTGGATGAAACCGCAAGAATATATCCTTCATTATCATATGAATGGATATTGCAAAACACAAAGATAGAGTACGTTATATGAAAGATAAGGAATCGCAATTATTACTTAGATTAGAGCATTATAAAAATTAAGAAAGAGATGGACTAAAGTTAAGAATGTAACACAAGGAATTGGCATATTCTTAACAATAAGTTTAGGTGCTTTAACAATTGTTATATCTTCAGGTGTTTTAGTAATTCCAGTAGTTGCTACAGCTTTAACAGGTACGGGTTTTTTTGCAACTTCACTTGCTACAATGTTATAAATATCTTTAATAACTAAGAAACGAAAATCATTAAAAACTAAGCATTTACATATTAAAGAAGTCTATGATAAACTACATTACTACTTTCAAAGAGTATGTGATGATAATGTTATTACGTTAGATGAGATTGAAAAATTTGATCAAATAGCTAATGAAGTAAATCAAATATCATTTCAATCACAGACAGAAAAAGTTGATGATAAAAATAAAAAGGATGGTAAAATTTCTAGTGATGGTAAAACTTTTAGTGATGATAAAATTTTTTTAGAAGAGCTAAAAACTTTATTAGACAAAACTTTATTAAACAAAACTTAATACGAGAAAATTTTAAACGAGAAAATTTTAAACGAGAAAATTTCAAACGAAAAGATGTCAAACAACAAAGCAATAAAAAAATAATTTGTTCAGTAAAATGTTTTTGCTGTATACCAATGTTACCAACAAAATTCAAATATTATATTTTTAAAAAAAATAGACAAAATTAAAGCTGATAATAAAAAATAAAATATTAAAACATTATATTTGTATATTTTTATTACTCGGTAAACAATTGTTCGATAACTCTTTCATGAATTTTTTTATCAATATTAATTGTGATAAATCCATAATCTTTTGACCAAGCATTATTACACGATTGTTTAAATTCATCTTTATCTCTTATACATAAATCTCTTAACAAATCACTTAAGTTTCTTGCATTTATTTCAAATAGTATATATATATTTGCATTCTTTCTAATAACACTTCCATCTAATGAATACATACTTTGTGTCAAATAAAATACACTACAGTTATTATGTCTACCTCTTGTGAAATAATTTCTTTGAACTGACTGATTTCTATCATTAACACAATCATCAAAAATTACACAATGTTTCATTGTTTTATCTAGTTTACTAGGATCTTGCATATTACCACTATCATCTATTAATTGTATTTTTATATGCTTATTTTTATTGGATTCAACTAATTGTTTATATTTTTTGCTGCTTCTTCACACCACAAATTTATTTCTTCTTCATATTCAGATTTTTCGTATTCTTCGAATAGAGAAGCAATTGCTGTTTTTGTAAGATTATTTTCAAATCCATATTTTAAAAATTGATAGACGGGTTGTTCTGCCGTTGTTGTATAAATTATAAGATTGTTATAATCCAAAAATTTGGAGTCGTTAAAATTTTAAATAATAGATATGTTTTTCCACATCCTGATCTTCCACAAATAACTGACAAAACTTTATTAGATAAATTTGGATGATGATTAAATTTAAGTTTTTTTTTATTTAAAGTCATTTCATTCATTTTTAAAGTAATAAATTCATCCATTATTGAATTAGTGTTTTTAAAAACAAAAAAAAAAATTTTAATTTAAGTTTATTTTTTTGTTTCTAATTAATAAGGTTAATAATATTAATAAGATTAATAAGATTAATAAGATTAATAATGAAAATGATAAAAAAATTAAACTTCTCTATTGTAGCGTAAAAGTTTATACCTCTCGAACGGGAGTTTATACCTCTCGAACCAAAAGATCTATCATAATCTCTTCACCTCCAAAATTTATTTCTTGTCCTTTCTCATCAGTGATTCTAATTCCAATGTTGTTAATAGTTTTTCTTGTAATAGGAAAATATATTAATGTTTGTGGAATTACATTTAATCTATAACCAATGGGTACAGTAAAAGCTGGAAAACTGAATATTAAATTTGATAATTTACCATGTATATATCCTCCTTCAATAATGTCACAATGTACAACAATTGAATTTATTTCAGTTATTTTTGGAATCTTCTCACCTAAATGATAACCTTGACTGTAAGTTTGTTTATTAAATCCTAATAGCTTTGACAATGATCTATCATTATTAAAATAACTTGATGATTTTCGTCTAAAGTAAGAGAAAATTTATTAACTGCCGGTTCAACTGCAAAATGTAATTGTTTCTTATCTTTAAATGGTAGACCTAAATGTCTCTTAATTTCATTTGATATTGTTTCAACTTCGTAAGAACCAGGAAGAAAAGTTAATATTTTCCATGTTTTGCCTTTATCAGTAGAATATCTAAATTGATCATTCACATCTTTGATAACGTTTTGAATAGTGTTAAATGTGGAGAAACTAGTCAATGCAATTTGATAATTTTTATTTTGTTCTAAATGTAGAATGGGTTCTAAATTACAAGTGTGTGATGAAGTAGTTGTTATAATTTTTAACGTCGTACTAAATTTTGATGATACCAAAATCTCTGTTAAATTTTGTAAATGATTATTAATTTTGTCTAAATCTGCTGAACACATTTTTAAACTAAAAAATTAAAATAAATATTTTTTATAAAAAAATTAGAAACAAACATATTTCAGCTACACTTTTATAATCCTCTTCATTTAGAATCTTCTTTTCTAACAGTCTTTTCAATATAGCATGAATTTCATTGAAACTAGAATTATGTCCTTCTTTTATTGCAGATATTAAAATATTTAATCTATTTAGTAATTCTTGTGGATCATCTGGTAAAATTATGGTTGTTTCTGTTTTCTGTTTTTTTGTTTTCTGTTTTTCAGATAAACCTTTCCCTACTTTAACTCCCGTTGATAATAAATTTTCTAATTGTTTATAACGTCTAAGAGTTTTTACTGTGCCAACTCTATCTAATATAGTTTTATATTTTATTAGATCTTCTACAGCATAATTTTTTAAATCTGCTCCTCTTAAAAGATCAACAAAATTTCTATCTAAACTAATAGGTTTTTTTATCTGGAGTAAAAATTAATCCTCGTAAAGGTTGTGGAAATATTTCTTTACCACCAAGATAAAAATCTTGCAAATAATTTTTTATCTAAAAGGAAAGTAGAATGTTCGAATAACATAGATTTTGGTATTTTTTATCTATGTTTGCTCTAATAAACCATAGTCATCTAATAGTGTTTTATGTACAGTATCCGCTATATCAACACGTTTTTCATTAAGTTCCTTTTCAAGAGTTTTTAAATGGTTCGACAGTTTTTTCATAATCAGTTTTTACTTCTTCAGTTATTTTTAATTTATCAAAACATATCAGATTGAATACCAGCTTTTGTCATTCTATGTAGAAGATTATTTTCTTTCATAATATTTCTTTGTTTTATTAATTCGTCTAATTGTTTTATTCTTTTAAATTATCAGCTCTAACTTTTATCCATTTTTATATGATAATTTTATAATATTTTATATTTTTATATTGTTATATTGTTATACTTAGAAAATAGAAATTAGAAAAATAAAAAGGTAAAGTAGTTATTCCATCAGGTAAAATTTTTCTTTTATAATCAAATGGATATAATGCTAATTTATCTTCTTCTTTTAAATACATTTTATGTTTTTTTGAATTAAGTCTATAATTACATGCTGTTTTTATTTTCATTATTAAAAAATAATGCATTTTTATAATCTTGAAATGTTATTTGATTAGAGACTGATGCCTTTGAAATTCCTTTTTATTTTTTATGTGTTTTTACGGGCGAAGCACTGGAAGACATCTCCGATGTCATAATATTATTAGTTGTATCATAACAGTAACATTTAGATTTTAAAAATATAGCTTCTGTTATGAAATCTTCATTACCTTCTAATTAATCTTTTACTTTACATAAATCAGAAGGATGAATAATATCTTTTATTTTATTAATTTCTTTATCTAGTGAAGAACCATATGGTACTGTTAATTCTAAGAAAATAGAAATCGGTATCTGTAAAGTGTAATTTATAGTTTTTGCCATAAGCAGGCGCTAATAATCAT
>CAJQUW010013125.1:0-34024 GCA_907163375.1 Prostheceraeus crozeri
TTTGTATCAAATTGAAGTACGAATAAGAGATTTTTTTTTTGGCTAATTTTTCGATGCTAATTTCAGTTCAATGCATTAGAGACATCAATATAATTAGAATAATAGATTTATTTAGTGGAAAGAATGCATGCGAAATATCTACATAATGTGTTCAGATTAATTTTCATCCACGGTTGAAACTTGATATTTTATTTCTGTGAGATTCTTCAAAAGATTTATATCCCAATTATTCCCTGATATGCAATCATTCCACTCATTAATCTAACGACAATTTTTTTTTTCTCTTAATAATGTAGCCTGAAAATCGTGGATTCCGTTTTTTTTTGCACTTGAATGGTCTTTGGAGTGCAAATATTGCTATGGGACCTGCTATGAATTTAGTATCACAAACCTCGTCTATACGTCCACTGACCAAGTAAAAGTCTATTCTAAGTCAAACAACAGTGTTCCCTCCATGTGCTTCAAGTTCACACAGTGGTAATATACTATCCCACTATCTAAATGATATCTTTTCTACATAAAAGTAAATATCAATCATAACGACGAAAGTGAATGTATATCTCTCTCTCTGTATCCAATAAAATGATATCCAGATATAACATGTAACGGGTTCCAGACGACACTGCCTTTCAATTAATAGAACCACTAATTTGACCTTGGCTTTGATGAAAATCAATCTTAAAGGCCCAAAATAAATAGTTCCCGTTTACATTGAATTCAATTCAAATCTTTTTGCTTGTTTCAACTGTCCTAGAGCGGTTGGAGACCCCGGATATAACCTGATATAAAGTAATACCATTGTTACTTCACACATGCTGCAACTTTGTATCTTCTTTCCCGAAATATCTACTGAATCATGTAGCAGTAAACATTCTGTAAATTATTCTTCAACCTGGAATAACAGAGAAGAATTTGTGCCATTCCGTTACAAAAAACAGACAATATCAACAATCACCAAGACGTGCAAATATGAGAAATTTTCCCGAGTATATATCAATGTGAGGACTTGGACATATTCTCATATATGCAACTTGTTACAGGAAAGCAAAACTGGCAATTTCAATAAAAGATTTTTATCAATAAAAAATAGCTTGCATATTACAGAGCGACATAACAATATTTACAGAGCCGTCCCCAAATCTGAAAACACAAATGTGCGGATACAAAGACAGTCAGTGCCCTTTAAATGGCAAAGAGAGATTTTTCCATCGCTGGATTGTTCTTAATTCGTTTGTCCTTCTACTAAAATAAGCAATTCACAACAAATTTCTAGAATTGTTTCAATTTTCTATAATTCTTGGAGCTTTCTAATGCGATTGAAAACATCGAAGACGAATTGAACATACCCAACGTGTTCAATTGCTTGGGAATAAGCCTTAAAAATTGGACTAATAATAATAATAATAGCCGTTTATTTTCTTGAATACCTCAATAATGAAAATCGTGATGTTATAAAAATACAAAGAAAAAAGCGTTACAGAAAATAAGAGCATAACAAATTATCAACAAAATGAAACTAGAAAATTCCGGCTTTGTTATGTGTGGCGAAATCATGCGGCAAATAAGGAACGATCTTGATCTCATTGCTGAATTGCAATGAGGCATACGGAAAGTTTTTGAGTTCTTGTTAACATCAGGACTGATATGATTCAACGGATGATGAGTCTCATTGACTTGCGATAGGAATAATTTGGAAGCTAAAAATAGTCTTCGAAAGTCCAAGGGTACAAAATTTTCACAAGTGCATTTGGATGTACCGCTTATCAAACGATGCGCTCTGGATTGAACTTTCTCTAGAATGTCAGAAAGTGAAGGACCAATCCCGACGAAAAGTGGAGCCGAGTGGCCAAGTCACCTTCAGAAAGGAAGAGTTTTAATCTTCTCAACGCAGAAATTCTTGAGGAGGCTTTCTTGGAAATAGTTCGGATATGGTTGGACCAATTCAGGGTTTTGTCAAACTGTGTCAAACTGTTAAATTGTGTACACTATTAAAATATTTAATAAATACAGTGAGTCAGGTGAAATATCGAATGTTAGGGTGTCAGTGTTGAGGTGGACACCAGTGTTGACATCTGAACACTTGTCGTGACGCTGGTGTTGACATCTGAACACTAGTGTTGGTGCAGAGCACTGGTGTTACTGTAGGTGGAGTCTGTTTTCAACTGAATTCAATCATTGAGGCAAAATTGCCCATCCATCTGATTTGACAGTACATGTGCTGACAAGCATTTGCTATGGTTGTCGTTCTTGAAAGTCATGTTTCGGTCACAGTTGAATGAACATTGATCAAGTGATATGATCTCATCCATTCAGTGATAAACGCTGATAATTGAATTAAGCTCTAACATGTCGGGATGATATCTATGATGCATCGTACTGATTGCAAACTACAAATTCTCAAGTTTGAAAGATGACACCTACACGAAAGGAGCTCAGGAAGGATTTACTCCACAGGATACTTCAATCATTTTATGAGAGGAAGAAGAGAGGTGGAATAAGGAAATCACGCAACTAATTAGGAGGGAGGTAAAATTCTCACATTCTGTGCATGATCTTCTGAAAAACCTGGGACGGACCTGAGAGATCTTCAATAACATCAAAAACCAATACATAACATCGATCTTCTTGAGTGTATTAAGTGATGAAGGAGTTGAAGAAGAGAGTAATATAATGGTTTGTGCTGAATTAATGAAATATGATATTTGTGTGAATACATGATTCATCATCTCATGACAAATTATTATCCAAAAATATAAACCACTTTTTATATATTTTCAGTCTATCGCTATGAAGGACAGATGCTGCCCACGGCACCAATTTGAAGCAAATTGCATTCCATAGTCCATACTTTGCAGGCAAGCGGGATTTCCTTCATTTGAGTGATCCCTCACTTATCTCGACAATTTGGTCTTTGACAGGAGATTTCTGGAATAAAAAGTCTTTTGACGTCAGACAGAATCTACCATGGAATGAGCAAATAATTCTGGGATGAACTCCTGTGCAACTTGCCGTCCCCAACGACAGCTGTATCTTTCCGGCAGTGAAATTCAGAAACGTAAAGAACCCCCAACTGGGAACTCCTACCAAAGCGTAATCTGACCTTCCCATGCTTATCGCACTCTATTTGGATGTTAAGTCCATCACAAGCTTTGCCGTTTCTCTTGCAATAGAAGGCGTCTGCCGCTCTATCTGGTCTTTGTGTGCGAACCACGAATCCACCAATTGCGAATAAATGGCCACCGTCCCACCCGCAGTCATTTCTTGGCTGAAAGTTTTGAAATTTCCTCAGTCTGTGGAAAGGAGCCAGCATGTCCCAGCGATTGCGCGGCCTCTCGAACAGTGAAGAATGCTTGTACATTTGGCGAAATTTTCCCTCGGCTTGGCCGGTTTTTCGATAGAAAATTCGAGAAAATTCTCCCTGCTCGCCTTCTACTGTGTGGTAATCAGCGGCCTCCCTAGGCTGAGGCGCATTCTCCCGTCTCCATCAATCATCAGAACGTCAATTAATTATAAGGCGAAAGCTACCCTCATGTGAGCAAGCTGGTTTTCTGTGAATGTTTGGCCCACGAAGCAATTTCGAAGTCTTCCTCAAATTCAGTAAAGAAATTCATCAATCAGAACAGAAAGTCTCTATATACGGTATGATGTCCAATCAGAATAGAAACATGCATTTTAGACCACGGTCAGCACAGCACACCAATTTGACCTGCACGACTACCTTGAACCACCCAAAGGGGTTGAGTGACCAATTTCCATAGAAATTAATTACAATTCCAGTGTTGGAAAATTCGTTTTGCTAGTGTTTTGAACAGTCTTGGCAGGAAGATTGACTGACCTGCGCTTAACGGCAGCGCTCAGCATTCAAGGTTGACAGTTGATTTCGCGGACACACAACACTGAATATGATAGTACAAGTGCTGACCGGCAACCACAGAATTAGATTGCTTAACTGCATCACTTTGCTAGAACTGATTCAAAACGATGGCACATGCAGGAACTTAATAAATGGGCGAATAGAAATTTTTTCGTACCTTTCAGAGATAGGAAAATAGTCGTGCGTCGCTTGCGGATTGCTCTGAATTCCTTCAAAATGCTCCGATCGCCACTCCTTCAGATTCGAAGAATTCAGATCATTGCGCAAAAGTTTTCCCGATAATGTTGGGCCCTCCGATCATTTTAAAAAAAGTTAGCAGGCGCACGAAAAAATGTTCACAAACTTCTCTGTAGAACTTGACATCGTCTGCGTCTCTTTGCTGTGTGATCCGGTTGATAGCAGTTACTGAAACTTTGCACAATTTGGCGTGTTTAATGTTGAACTGGCTGCTGATTGTTCGATTGCTATGGTATTTAGTCAGCAGATTGTGCCATTTCCATTTACGTTACGTGTTCTAATGCTTCCCTTCCAGTCAAACCATAGAAATAAGCTGTTTATCTGAAGTTTGCTAGAATGGAAATTGACTCAAGTCGCGGCACATCCGGGGAACTAAGTTGGGGCATGAAGAGCCAATGAAAAGCTTAGAATTGCACAGGTGACTGTTTCTAACCCAATGATTGCAGCCGTTGACAAGTGTATCTAAGTGAAAATGCGAGCGATTTTTGTGCCACTATTGTGTATTGCATGAAGCTTAACTTCCATTCTAGAGGTTTTATTGTTATCAATTTCTATGCGTTACATGTTCCAATGCTTTCCTTTCTAGTCAAACAGAAGAATAGATGACCTGTCTAATTCTGTGGCGGCAACACTCGACAAATATAGGCATTTAACAAAAAATTTAGAGCTGAGCACCAGTGTTCAGGCCAACAATGCTAACCAACACTCATCTTGACGCTCAGCAATGGTGTTGACATTGAAGTTCAACACCAACACCCCAACACTCAGTATTTGGCGTCAGACAGTGCTGGCACAACTCTCAAATTCGTGGCATAACATATGACAGGAAAGTATGTCTCCAATCCAAAGAAACTTCATTTTCAACATGTAGTTTTCAACCATTCGTGCAAACATTCATAGAACAGCTATTTTTTTGACTGAGCAAAAGTAATTAGAATACAGCGTTTACTTAAGTGCACTGCACACGTCCAAACATAGCAATCTTCACATTTATAAACCTCCCCAGCAAAGCTTTTGTGTCCTCCTCGCAATGCCAAGATAACATGCTGATCAAATACATCGTCCATAGATGCTAATGGTTATAGCATTCGTCCAATAGTAGTAAATAGTAGTTATAGTAGGCATATAACACATTTTGATGCAATTTTTTACTTAATTGTATAGAGAAATTTGACCATTAAACTTGAAACGAGTGAATTCGACTATCCACCTATCATCAATATCTATGGCCGATAACTCTGATCAGCATGTTCTCTTGGCAATGCCAGATAGAAGACTTCAAATGCTCAAAGTCATTACCAAGAATAAATGTAGAGAAATTCATAACAACACGTATGGAGCACATCAACTAATCTTTATATTTTAACAACATTTGAGGTGGGCAACTGGACCTACCTGAGAAGGTATTAGGGATGATGTTGTGAATTTCACGAATCACGAGACATTTTTTCACGACAATTCACGAAAGCATATTTTACAAGTTTTATAACACAGACATAAAATCCGACGATTTGGAATCTGAAATAGTAATACCCCACTACGAAAAGCCATGCAGTCATGACTAAAAATTCAACAAATTTCTATGATATTCAATCAAAATTTTGCGGTGGGAGACTCACAATTTTGAAATTAAATGTATAATGAGATATCAATGCCGACTGAAGCTATAAATATGCCAATTACTCTATCACTATTCAGTACTGCAGCTTTTCTACGAATAAGAATTTGTTTTCTTAAGTAATTAGACACAATTGTATTTTCGTGAAAGTTTCTTGAAATTCGTGAAATGCTGATTTCGTGAAAGTGTAAGCCCTAGACTTTAAAAAGATCAAAAATTCAGCACTTAAGTTTTTATGTTGATTAAAGAAAGGTGAGCCTTATGACTATGTCCGTAAAACCATTTAAATGTCCTCGTAGGAAGTCGAGGGCTAATTTATCTGATTATTGCAGTCTGAACAAAAAAACCGCAGAAATATCTTCTGTTGTGATATCATCAATCCAGATATCCCGACGTCATCAAAGTGATTTGACAGCTATGTATATTTCTTGTGTTGTATGCTAGGCAGTTTGTCTTCTTGCTTTATTATGCATTTATTATGCATTTTATTGTTTTGTGAGAGCAATCTCCATTCCATTGTTAGAGCAATAACTTTTCCGCGGCATGCATTTCAAGTTCCAATGTCATGCAAAAGTCCAGCTTGTCAGCTATCTACGGTACATGACTATGTCATCAGACAATGGATGACCAAACAATTGGTAGCTGACCGTGAGCGAATCTTCACAGACGTATTTAACGCGGCATGAACAACGCCCGCTCACCCCACTCTGGTCTCTCCAAGCGAAGTTGTCGGCGAGAGCCGTTGACGGTGTTGCAGCCTATCTTCTATGTGCGAATTATCATCGAACTGCTGCGGACGTGATCACCACGGCTTGTGGTCCTGGAAGAATCTGGAGACTCTGTTGTTGCTGTGACTGTCTTATAACTGTGAACGTACCACCTGTCCTTGTAAGGACTGTTTGCACCATTTATTTATTTTCACAGTATAATTCATCCACATTTTTCATTTACATTTTTCAATCATATGTTTTGGGAATATTAAGAAAATAATAACCCGTAACATATTTGGCGACCACGCCAGGACCCAGCTTTGTTTTCACTGACGCACAGCTCGCCCGAGAGCCGTCGGTTCTTCGAACTACCACTTCTTCCCAGTTAAGGTTCTGAACTTTTTCTTTTTTCGCTTCCTCGGTCCACTCTTTTTAAGTTAAGTCGTAAGGCTTATGAACTGTAGGCCTAAGCATAAGGCTAAAACTAACCGTGGGCAAGATTTGAGCTATATATTTCTCGATTTTTTTCGCGTTTTTTGATCTTACTAAATAAAATAAAATTTTCTCGGGTTATTTTATAAGGATTGTTAGGAATTAGCTAAGAACGTAAGAAATGGACTTCGATGCTAAAGAGTTCCTTAAACAATTCAATGAAGCCCCAAATGTGCAACAGCTGAAGGAATTGAAGAAAGCGGAACTATTCGATGTTGGAATCCAGTTGCAATTGCCAGTTAAGATGAATATGCGAATGGAGCAAATACTCCAGAGAATCAAAGGGCATTTCATCGAAGAAGGCAAGATAGAAAAGGATGTCCAAGGAGTTGCCGGAAAATTCCAATGTGTTGTTAGAATTGAAAAAAATAGAATTGGAAGAAAAGCGATTAGAACGAGAACGAGAAGAAAAGCGATTAGAACGAGAACGAGAATTGGAAGAAAAGCGATTAGAACGAGAATTGGAAGAAAAGCGATTAGAACGAGAACGAGAAGAAAAGCGATTAGAACGAGAAGAACGAAGAGAACAAAGGGAGGCCGAAAGAGAACTCAGAGAAAAAGAGATGAATATGCAAAGAGAAATTGAACTAGAGAGAATAAGAACAAAAGCAGAAACTGAAAAAAGAAAATCAGAAAGCATCATTAAAAGAAAATGCATCCATAGTTCCAAAGTTTTCCGAAAGAGACGTGGAACAATTTTTCCTGTGTTTTGAGAGGGTTGCTGAAACGGCAAACTGGCCAAAAGAAAAATGGACCTTCCTGATGCAGACAGTTTTAACTGGTAAAGCACAAAAGGCGTATGCAGCCTTACCTAATGGCGATGCCAAAGATTATGAAAAGGTAAAACAAGTAATCCTTGAAGCATATGAGTTGGTGCCAGAAGCCATACCGACAGAAATTCCGTTCATGGCAAAGAATGAAAGAGCAAAATCATTTACAATTTGCCAAAGATAAAGAAGTCTTATTTGATAAGTGGACGAAAGCCGAAAACGCCGATACGTTTGAGAAACTACGAAATGTCATCCTCATCGAAGAATTTAAGAACTGTTTGAGCGCACAAATCAAAGTATATTTAGATGAGAGAATGCCACAAAACATAACCGAAGCAGCAAGAATCGCCGATCAATACGAATTGACGCATAAAAAGCCACGGTTCGTATTAAACCATTATGAAAAGCCAAGAAACTATTACACAAGAAGTGCAGAAAAATATCGTGAAGACAAAAGACAGGAAAAATATTATGAAGACAACAGACAATATGACAATAAAAACAAACAGCCAGAAGATATGAGAAAAACGAGAAACGCCAATATGGAAAATAGAATGTGAACACTGTAAGAGAAAGGGACATACAAAAACAGAATGTTGGCAATTGCATGGACGACCAGAAAAGTACGATAGAAAGCCCGTAACGCTTGTTCGTGAAACAGACTGCCATCTTGAGACTGAGCAGGAAAAATCCTTTCCTACTAGTTTTTATGGTGTTCAGGTCAATGAGCATGATAGGTATACTTCAGTCGACGAAAGTGAACAACTAATTGAAGAAGGGAAGCAAGCTTTCACGAAAGACGGTCTAGCGGTAATGATAAAGATGATTTATATCCAGTTACAGTATGGCGAGATACCGGAGCATTTCAATCATTAATAGTGAAAGACATAGTTCCAGTGTCACATGCTACATACACGGGATTATGTGTTCCACTCCGCAGCGTCGGAGGATGTATCTCAGCTCCACTGCATAAGTTGTACGTAAAAACCGAGATAGTGGAAGGTACCTTCATAATTGGTTTAGTCGATCGAGAAGAAATTCCTATGGAAGGGATCGATTTGATTGTTGGGAACGACTTAGCCGGATGCAAAGTTCAGGTACCACGTATGATAAGACATGAAAGAAATTGAAGCAAACGAAGGAGAAATAAAAGATCATGAAGCGAAAGAGAATGAACTGAAAGAGATTGACCTAGCGAAAGAAAGTGAACAAACAACAGTATGTGCCGTCACAAGATCCATGAGTAAGAAAGAGAAATCAGAAAAAGAGAATGGAATTGATGAAAATATTGAAGAGAAAGAAATACCATTCGAAACGAATATAGATCGGTGTCAACTAATAAAAGAACAAGAAAGCGATGAAGAATTACAAGACATCTCCGCAGAACTGAACGAGAGTGATAAGAATGAGCGCATTTACTTTTACAAGCAAAATGGTATCCTATTTCGTTGTTGGAAACCAAGAGAAGCCACTCCTGAAGAAACATGGCAAGAAGTACATCAAATTGTAATACCTAAGTCATATCGACAAAAAGTCTTAAGCGTTGCACACGAAAACATATAAAGTGGTCATCTCGGTGTACGCAAAACTCATTATCGAATATTGAAGCATTTTTACTGGCCGAAAATGTACAATAGGGTGGTCCAAAATACAAAATTTCCGAAATCGCTTTCACTCCCATAACGCCCTTGTTCCAAATGCTAAATACAGTCTGTGATTGAATTTTGAGGACTATTGCATCAAATTAAGAGGTCGCGCTCAGGTAATAGATATTATTACTATAATAGTTTACACAGTGATTTTTTTTCTGATTTTCAAATTCACACTTTTAAAATTGAACATTATACTAATAGCCTATAAGCTAACAAATCTGATATGTACGAGTATTTATTTAGCTTTTGCTTGATTATGTAAAAGACAGAAAACAAATATATTTGAATTACGAAAAATGAGTATATTTCAGAAATATTCAAACTATGCTGTCAATACTACTTTAATATCTAAGAGCATAGTACACACACAACTGTAATTCTTACCAAGTAGGCTACATAAACAAGTTAACTTACTAAACGTCCCATCACTCCTTCACAAAAGCAGATTTTTTAAATTCAGAAAACTGCTTTCGATGATGTTCAACCGATTGCAGAAGATTTTGCCGCATCTCAGGATCTTTCGTCACCTTGTCACAGTAATCCTCGACAAGTTTCAAGGCACGCTCCGCGCCATCGTTAACAACTTTCAGGTGCATAACAACATTTCTCGCGAAAGAAAAGTCTGCATTTTCGTTCCATGTGTCCACTGGTTCATAAAGCCAGTTTGTGTCAATATTGAGAGCTTGAAATATGAACCATGATTTCTGTTCTATGAGTTGACCAGGCTGACAGTCTCAATAATGAGTTCTGGAAATTTTGGTTTACCTTTCTTCATCACAGATTGCTTTTGACATGATAGAGGTTTCACTTCAAGTAACCTATCTGCCATTTCGGATTTTGTAGCAGCAGGAACATTAGTTCCAAATAAACTCAGCGTTCAACATTTCTGGAGTTAAATACCATAGATGATTCTTTAATTTGTCAAGAGCTGCAGTGGCAATCTGAGAATCAATCAGCTTGAATCGATGAAGATCTATATAAAGTCGAATATCATTCGCTGGAGCATGAGCAGCACACTCAGAGGAATCGAACCATGAAGCTGTATATAACAGACAGTTAAAAATTGCGAGTCTATTCAACTTTTCAATGAAATCCTCCAAGTAATCAAGTTGACAGGAAAATATCAGAATTTTCCCAAAGTACAGTACTCTTGACATCCACTTTGCGTGATGAATGGGACCAGGTTTCCTCAACACATCAGGGTTTAGCTCTCCCAGAAGTACGAACGCTACATTAATCACCTCCCTATAATCATCACGACAGAAGCGACCAGGAATATTTTGAAGACGCTCAATAATTAGATTCTTTCTGATGTTAAGCCATGTTGATTCTGGAAGCCTGACAAGTCTTCCCATCGACTTGTCTAATGAGTCCCACTTGTTTTTGAACGTTTTGAACAATGGATTGTCTGGGGCAGTGGATTTTTCAAAAATAGAAGAGCAGACTCCGGCTTCCATAACCTCCATAGTATGATGACGACATGCCAACCACAGACATTTCCTATTCAAAAGTCGTTCTAATATAACAGCAGCACCGTTGAAAACGCCAGTATTAGAAGAAGTCGTGTCAAAACAAAGTGCAAAGACCTTCCGCTGTAAGTTCCAATCACGTAGAATCCCCAGTATGCCATTCGCCTGATTCATTCCAGACGATGAGTCTATATCAGGAACACCAAGTAATTTTTCGGATATCTTAATTGGAAAGTCTCCGCTAACGACTACCGCCAAATGTTCTCCAAGTTCTCCCAACAACTTAGTATCCCAGTGAACAGTACAGAAGTTTGGGAATGTGGTACTAATCTTCACTTCTTCGGAGACTTTTTGTAGATTAAATGTTTCGTGAACGTAGTGCTGAGGTTGGCGAAAGCACAAAATCTTGAACTGACGAAGATGCCGATTCATTCAATACTGTAGCCACAGTAGCGAATAATTGTCTTTTGGATAGACCAAACCGATCAGCAACACCTGAAGATGAATGTACATAATTTTATATGATTTATCTAATTTCATAAAATCGTATACGCACCCGTCACAGACTTAGTGAGAATTTTTTTGGAAGCGTGACGGATACATATTCTGTATCAGTTTCCTTGGACGAAGAACTTTTACGCGAATGTTTCATGAATGGTTTGTACAAACGTGGTAGGCTCATTACCGGCAATATCTTCCTGTTCGCTATTACTAGCGCTACTGTTTTCCATGGTTGTTTCGAGTATCTCTTTCTTTCCTCTTCTTTTTCTCTGCGAATCTCACATTTTTCGTTTCTTTCCTTTTTGCGTTTCTCTTTGAGGGCAAGTTCCACATCTATACCAGACATACGCTGCTCTCGAACATCTTCACGCTGGCTTATCAAGAAGTTGATGTCCTCTTGAATTGTCATTATCTCCAAAGCATTCTGATGTCTACGTCAAATAACTCCGGAAGATCTGCTGTGAACATAGACTCATGCATACGAGCAGAATCACTTTTCTTGTATTTATTCTTTTTCAAATCATTGTACTTCGTTACCAATCTCGTTAGCTTTGAAATTGCTTTTGCTGTCATCATTGTTGGTATTCGCGCTCTGTTCCAGAAACCCAAGACCTCTTCTAATGTTGCTTTGCAACTCTCGCGAGCAGTTTGATTCAAGTCTACATGATGATACATGTATTTTAGCAGCACGTCATGTTTAGATGGCAAACCTTGAGTTTTGATGGTTATGGTAGATATTCCGATCAGCCAGCAATCTGACCCTGATCGTAGCTTTCGAGCCATATCTACAAAGAAAATATCAATATTGAATATAGGTACATGTACTGCGACAGGATATGCATGTGTACAGCAAGTGCTTCATTATACATTATCAATTCATGAAAACTTCTATTTTAACCACTAAAATATATAAAAATATTTTTCTGGTAAACAGACATGCAGGGTAATACGAATAAAATCCCCAACAATAAGTACATGTAATTTTTTATTATTATTTATTTTGTAACGGATTTATTAATTGAACCAACCATCAATATTATATTGCCTAAGATCCCCGAATTTATTAATTATTTATTCTGTAGCGAATCGCTTAAGAAACATTCGTTTGCCGCAGGTGTGATATGTTGATGGCTGAGATCCATTACTTGTTAGTCTATACATATGGATGAATAATATGTGGTTTAACAAATGCGTTATTTCATTATATCTTTGCTGAGAAAATATAGTTAGCTTATCATTAGGTAGATGTCATCTCTTATTGTTGGATAAGAATTTTTCTATCACTATCGGCTCGAGTTTATACATGTACAATTAGATGATCTCAAATAAACTCACCTTGATTGCACGGATTGATAAACAGTTGATACGAGTGTGTACGAAACAGGGTGTAGATAGCAGTCGGAGAAAAACACAAGACGAGTTCAATGTACGGTATAAGCTTATTCAGGCCGACACCTCAGGGAACGAATGGCATTGAACGCGCAAGATAACTGAACTCTATTATGTGAAAGGTGTATTTGACCGCTCGGTGGCAAGTTCTTTAATCAATAAATCATTTCCTTCCTTTCTGTTCACTCATAGGCGTGCGCTTCATACAGAAGTGACTCATAACACGCAAGAAGTTGTATTACGATTCATAAAATGACGCTCGAAGAAACACGAAGTCTGACTACTCCTGAATTCGATACTTGGGCGCGACCGCTAAATACTCTCCGATTGAGCTGAAATTTGAACTGGAATTCCAAAACATGTATTGGAACAAGAAAATAAAGAGAGCGAGGCGAATTTTGAATGTTTTATTTTTCCCATATATTTGTGGACCACCCTAATGTACAAAGATGTAGCTGACTTCTGTCGAACTTGTCATACATGTCAGATAGTTGGTAAACATCAGTTAGATCCTCCGAAAGCGCCGTTAATTCCAATCCCTGCGTGCGAAGAACCATTCAGAAATATCATTATTGATTGTGTTGGACCTTTACCACGAACCAAAATGGGACATGAATATCTATTTACAATTATGTGTTCGTCAACCAGATTTCCAGAAGCTATCCCATTGAGAAACATTAACGCCAAAAATATTTGTTCGGCTTTGATCAATTTCTTTACTATGGTGGGATTACCGAAAGTCATACGCTCAGATCAAGGCACGAACTTTACATCGAAGATATTTAGTCAAGTGTCAGAAGTACTTGGAGTAAAACATATTTGTTCAACTGCTTATCATCCAGAATCTCAAGGTGCGTTAGAACGATTCCATCAGACATTGAAAGTTATGTTGAAAACTTACTGCGAAGAACATCAAAAGGACTGGAATTTAGGTATACCAATGCTATTATTTGCCATCCGCGAAACAGCTCAAGATTCACTCGGATTTAGTCCATTTGAATTAATTTACGGTCATGAAGTTAGAGGACCCCTGAAGTTGAAAGAAAATATGCTCAGCGAAGAGAAGAAAAGCACGAATTTGTTAGACTACGTGTCTGAGATCAAAGAAAGACTCACTGAGATACAAAAGTCTGCAAAGGCTAATCTAATAAATTCGCAAAGTAAAATGAAGAAGCAATTTGACAGAAACACAAAAGAAAGAACATTTCAGCAAGGTGAAAAAGTACTCTTATTATTGCCAATCTCGGGAGATCCGTTGAAGGCAAGGT
This sequence comes from Prostheceraeus crozeri, assembly GCA_907163375.1. Taxonomy (NCBI): domain Eukaryota; kingdom Metazoa; phylum Platyhelminthes; order Polycladida; family Euryleptidae; genus Prostheceraeus; species Prostheceraeus crozeri. Next base: position 13,981 of record CAJQUW010013125.1, read on the forward strand.
ATCAAGGTCCTTATATGATACAAAAGAAAATAAGTGAAGTCAACTATGTTATAGAAACTCCGGATAGAAGAAAGAAACAAAGAATGTGTCACATAAATATGCTCAAGAAATATCACGACCGAGACGAAGAGTCAACAACTGAGTCAAACCCTTCTGGTGCTGTGCCGGAGAATCTGGTGTCAATATCGCAGACGAATTTGCCCGCACTGGGTGATATAAAAGAAAATTCTACAGGCACTTCGATCACTATGATTGCGTCAGGGGAGTCTGCAGCGGCAACATCGCTGACGAACTTGGCATCGCCGGGTGATGCAGAAGAGGAAGTCAATCTCATCATGCCAAGAATGAATAATTCAAAGATATTAGAAAATCTTGATAGCCATTTCCAGCATGTCGATTCTGAACAGAAAGAAAAGATAAAAGAAATAATTAAAGAGCACAAAGGAATATTTTCCGATCATCCGCAAATAACTACATGGGCAGAACATGATGTCGAATTATCTGAAGAAAGGCCAATAAAACAGAGTCCGTACAGAATGAATCCAGAGAAGAGAGAAATTATGAAAAAGGAAGTAAAATATCTGAAAGATCATAACATAATAGAAAATAGCAACAGCAATTGAGTTCACCATGCATTTTGGTACCAAAACCAGATAAAACTCATCGTTTTTGCACCGATTATAGAAAAGTAAATGATTTGACAATCGCAGACAATTATCCCTTGCCGAATATCGAGACTTGCATTGAACAAGTAGGAGATTCGAAAATAATCAGCAAGTTTGACTTATAGAAAGGATATTATCAAGTTCCTTTAACAGAAAGAGCAAAGCGAATTTCAGCCTTCGTCACCGAAGAGGGTTTATTTCAGTACAAAGTTATGCCCTTCGGAATGAAAAATGCCGCATCAACATTTCAAAGACTAGCTAATAAAGTCATCGAAAATTTAGACAACTGCGCCGTATATATTGACGACATAATCGTTTATATTAATGACTGGCCAGATCACTTGGAACAAATACGAAAATTATTCCAAAGAATCGGCGAGGCCGATTTAACTATCAACCTCAGCAAAAGCGAGATTGGGAAACAGTCGCTAAACTATTTAGGTTTTGAAATCGGACATGGGAAAATAAAACCTATTATGGCAAAAGTTCAAGCCGTTGTAAACTTTCCTGTACCTAACTCAAGAAAGGAACTAAGAAGATTCCTTGGTATGGCTGGGTATTATAGAAAATTTTGCAAAAATTACGCAGATGTTGTACACCCTTTGACAAACCTCACGAGCCCAAAAATAAAATATACTTGGAGTAATGAATGCCAAGTAGCTTTCGAACAAGTCAAAACAATGCTGGCATCACCACCGATTTTATCAGTACCTACATTTGAAAAGCCATTCAAATTATATGTCGATGCTAGCGGCCTTGTTCTTGGTGCATTGTTGGCTCAAGATGATGAGGAAGGGAACGAGCATCCATTATCATATTATTCGAAGAAATTCAATCATTACGAAAGAAATTACAGTACGATTGAAAAAGAAGGCCTAGCGTTGGTTCAAAGTTTGAGACACTTTGCGTATTTCCTCAAAGGCCGGCGAGCTACTTTTGTTTACACAGATCACAATCCGTTAGTTTTCATTAACAGAATGAAAAATGACAATCCTTTTGAGATGGAGTCTGTTGTTACAGGAATATAATATTATCATTCAACATGTACCCGGGAGAGATAACATCATAGCAGATCGTTTGTCGAGAAGTTAAATAAAAATGTGATTTTTATTTTTTTTTGATGAGGCGTGTTGTATCTTTGTTTGTCTTGGGGCAGTTTGTCTTCTTGCTTTATTATGCATTTATTATGCATTTTATTGTTTTGTGAGAGCAATCTCCATTCCATTGTTAGAGCAATAACTTTTCCGCGGCATGCATTTCTAGTTCCAATGTCATACAAAAGTCCAGCTTGTCAGCTATCTACGGTACATGACTGACAACAGACATGTCATGTCATCAGACAATGGATGACCAAACAATTGGTAGCTGACCGTGAGCGAATCTTCACAGGCGTATTTAACGCGGCTTGAACAACGCCCGCTCTCAATCTGGTCTCTCCAAGCGAAGTTGTCGGCGAGAGCCGTTGACGGTGTTGCAGCCTATCTTCTGTGTGCGAATTATCATCGAACTGCTGCGGACGTGATCACCACGGCTTGTGGTCCTGGAAGAATCTGGAGACTCTGTTGGTGCTGTGACTGTCTTATAACTGTGAACGTACCACCTGTCCTTGTAAGGACTGTTTGCACCATTTATTTATTTTCACAATATAATTTATCCACATTTTTCATTTACATTTTTCAATCATATGTTTTGGGAATATTAAGAAAATAATAACCCGTAACACTTGTGATGCTCAATGGCATACGCAGTTTTCTCTGTGTTCAGTGTGCAGGGTAGAAGCACATATAGTCTGCACGTGATAACTGAATTATAATAGGCGACATTTATATGTCGTGAATGGCATCAGAGTCTTCAAACTTACTCTTCCATAATAGCCTTCTTTACAAGTGTATAACTTACTCAATTGAAGAGAAGTCAATGATGGTAGCGACAACATTCTAATCTATTGTATTTCAAGAAGAAAAACGCAGAAACATTGATGAATGTTAGAGAGCTTCAAAAAGGTCACATACGAAATAATTGCGTTGAAGAACTCACTTCCCGTAGAATATTCAGCTCATGCACTTCACTCAAGTCTATCACTCCTTTGTGTGCATATTGAATTCAACGAGCGGTGCCTTAACAACTGCAGGAGTCATTGATATGCAAAATACACTGCGAAGAAAAATAATCGTATTATATTTTGTCTCTTATTGTCATGCTTTCAAATAACTAATTTATAAAGCAGTGGAAGTTCAATTGATTTCTTGTAAATGGTACGAAATTTTGCATGATTTATTGGTTACCTTCGTGAGGTCCAAACGGCGACACATAGAGAGGCGTTCGGGTAATGTGCTATCGAGTATGCATGTAATTTTGCTGTGCTCAATACAAGACAAAGCATGGATCACGGAAAAATTGATCGGCTACCCAAGAAGATTTCATCCGAATTCCATCACTGTTGCCCAACCCTGCTAATAACTTAGTAGTTAAAGGAAGCATTAGGAAAATATGAATCGTTTAGCTCTACACTGTTATATCATAAACTCCTATTTAGTTTCCAATTTAACTACTAAATGAAAGAATACTATATTTGCTGAAATTATACCCACGCGAGTACTAAAATGCTTATCTAGGATGAATTAAGTACCAGTGTGATGAGATATCAATATGAATACATTATCCAGTCAAACATGAATTGACAAATATTGTAGAAGTATATATCAATATGATTACTTGAAAAAGTGAAATATTTTTTGCAAAACACAGCTAGAAAACAGAAAGAAGTGCTTGATATAATAACTTGTTTTAATTCTGTAGCTATTCCAAGAAACCAGAGGAAGAGGAAGATCAAGAGAAAAGTACTTGGATGGATTGGTGAAGTTGACGGGAAATGGAATATTGTGAAATAAATCTATTGGAGCTACGTGGGACCGAGAAAGATGGAAGTCCATGGTTGCAGACGTCCATGCACAGCAGTAAGGTATTCCGAGCAATTTAAAGTAGCTTCATTTGATTTCAGTGATTGAGATGTACTTTAGCGCTGAACAATATATTGAAATGTAGTGTTTGCACATTCTCTGCGCAAACATGTTGTGACTACAACATCTGCATTTTAATTTTTATCGTCAGAAACGTTAAGGTGTAAATCTAATCACAATTACAATATTTTCAGATATATATATATATATATATATGAGTTCCACGTTAATTTTTTAGTTTTCACTGTTGATTCTATTAACACTTGGCTGCATCAGACAATTATATTCCCTGTTGGCTGACTGAGTCTTAGCCTTTGTGTAAAGACTGCATGCTTCCTCTTCCTAAGAATATGTTCTATAACCATGTTACATCGTGACCGTAGTTCGATGTATTTTGCTTTTAATCAACCTTCAAAATGAATACAGTTTTGTCCATTTGAATGCATCTCTGTACTGTTGCCACAACCACAGAATTAGATTCATCTGCGCGCGCTTCGGTTTCCTAGAAAGGAAGAATCATATCTAACCTTAATATCGAAATGGCACATCACAAAATTAGACAACTTGCTCCTTCTCGAATGGATAATTCGTGTATCGCTTGCCATTGGAAATGGCAAACAATAAGCTGTCAGCAGAGGACACCAGAGCCAGTGAGAGATGCGTGCGTGCTGTGATATCACTTCGCACACACCAAAACACACATCGATGCGTGGCTTCGATTCAATGTATGCACTATACAGTGAGCAATGCCGAGGAGAGGATGTGAAATCATCAAGTGAACTAATTTTCGTACGCCTGCTACTTTCTTTAATAATGATCGGAAGGGCCAACATTATGGAGAAAACTTGTGCGCAATGATCTGAATTCTTCGAATCTGAAGGAATTTTGGCAATCGAAGCACTTTGCTGGAACTCACATTAATCCGCAAGCGACGCACGACTATTTTTCCTATCTGTGTGAGGTATTAGGAATTCCATTTTGCCCACTTAATAGGTTCTTCTATGTGCCGTCCATTTCGAATTAATCACACTTCTAGCAAACCGAAGCAGATAAACAAAATATTTGATTCTGTGGCCACAACAATCCTGAGATGAATGGGCAAATGGAATACTGCGGATGGCATTTATCGGCTGGCGGAGATGCTAGGCCAATGCAGCTCCTAGAACGAGTACTAAAATGAGACCGAATTAAGCACTGCTGTCGAACCCAACTAATTCTAAAATGAATATTTATCACTTCGTACTCAAAGAGCATTAGATTTTGGGATTAGTAATCAGTTTTGAATATATTGTCTTGGCTATTTTTCATTATTTGATTGTGGTTGGAAAGAGCCAATATGGAATGATGGTGGTTTTATTTTCTGTTTCTTACTTCTTACACTTAATTTCAGTTAACATCCGTTAACTATCTTCAGGTTAAAAGGAAGGAAATATGGTCTAGTATAAAATTTCCCACGATAGTGATACATCAAACCTAAGACTTCGTGAAGCATATTATATTAGAAAATGAAACCAACAATTAACAGCAAAATCGAACTCAACAATTATGCAGATTTTCTTTTTGATTAAAAATATTTTCTATTATGTAAAAATAATAAAACATGACGATGTATTACATTATAACAGTATCAAATTTCTAATTCACACCTCTTACCTTCTTCCAATCGTTTTATAGCTTTGTATTTTTTATACTTATATGATATTTGCATGTACTTATAACTCAAGCCTTTGTATTGCTAGTCCATTTCTATGTCCTTTGTTTTCTTATCTAGTCAGGTCATCATTAAGATGCTATTGGTACTATGTAACCCAATACTACCTGCTCCATAGCCCTTCCCCTTTTGTATTCAATATTATGTTATTATGACATAGACGTAGGTGTGAATTTTAAATTTTATACTAGACTATATTTCCTTCCTAGATAGTTAACGGATGTTAACTGAAATTAATTGTAAGAAGTAAGAAACAGAAAATAAAACCACCATCATTCTATATTGGCTCTTTCCAACTACAATCAAATTAGTACTCAGGTTGTACGTAGCCGCAGTTAGTGCTCATGTTTAGTACACTTTCTAGTACTAATTTTGGGGAAAAGATTAATCTTTTAGCTGTACATTTTGCAATTTAAAAAACTTAGAATTGAAGTTAGCAATGGCAATGATCATTGCTATCAAGCTGTCATTTCTCACGAGGCAACATGCTCAAAATAATAAGCAAACATTTTTTACGCGGAGGCGCATTAGGCGAATGACCTTGTTCCACGTGAACGAATTCAACCCAAGTGTGCAGCGTCGATTATTCTCCATAAGTTCCGTGACATAATGGAAGCCTGAAATACCAGGCTAAATAGCGATTTAATTGACGAATAGTGCCACACCCTTCTCAGACGAACATGAAAAGACTCAAGATTGAGAAATTGCAAGCATTAAAGGAATTCTTCAGCGAGGAAAGGAATTGAGTTTCTAAGATATATCTAAATCACATGCTCAAGCTCCTTTTCTCCATGGAAAAGTTTTGTCAATAACTTGATATCAAATTTCAAAGTCTTATGATAATGTCGAAACTTCTTTTTGAAGGGGAAAACTGACTGAACTTTTGATCGGGTCATGCTGTGAGCAGGTATAGGCTATCAGTTATGGAATTACTAACGTTGAGTTTAATGAGATTTTTGACTGTTAGTTTTTATTTTATTGAAACAAAAATAGTTTTACAAAGTCTATTATCTCCCCTATCACGCAGTAGGAAACTGACTAGGCGCGGATTTTTGAGACAATTTTCCTTGCAACACCCTCAACTCGATTTAACCCGGGTGCGCTCCTGGAGACAACCTCCCTTTGCACAACCTCAGATGTTGCTCCAAAACTATAATTTCCACGACTCCAAACGTATGTAAATTTTAGTTCCTACGCATTTCGACCTACTGTTTCATCTGACTAATTGCTATGTAACACGCTACGAATTTTAGGAGTGTTGTTTCAAGACAATCTGAGATGGGATCAGCACATAGAGCCCACCTGTAAGCTCGCGGCTCGTAGAGTGAATGTCCTGAGAGTCCTAAAAACTGTGTTATCTAAAGAATATCTGATTACTGTGTATAAAGTTTACATTTTGAGTATCTTGGAGTATAATTCGTCCCTTTTTGTTGGCATAAGCAAGAAAGAAAGCCTAAAGATAGAAGCTATCCGGAAGCGTTCTCATAGGATTATCTGTGGAAAGGATTGTACTTGCTCGCATTTCATTCCATTGTCCGATCGACGTGAGTCAAGAGCCTTGAAGGAATTCAAAGCACTTTTAGGTACTGACAGTGTCCTGCATTACCTCAGTCCTCAGAGATTGACTTTTTCTGGTCATTTGCGGTCAAACTCTATGCCAAAAAATGCTTTCAAATGTATGTCGAAATGTAAATTTTCTACTTTTACTTGATTCACTTGTGCTATGTTTGATTTTCAATCTTTCTGAATAAAGACGCTTTATTATTATTATTTCTGATAATCATTTCAAATCATATCAAAGTTGGATGATGGGAAGATAAAAGAATTGACTTATATTTAATGGTACATGTTCTTTCTGAAATTCGAGACTTGTTGTCAATTTCGTGTATGATCAGGTATCTGAATCATTTTCATTTTTTTTCATTCATGAGCTTTATTAGAGTGTCGTTATATCACAAGGACTTCTAGGACACTTTACATTTAATTAAGAATTTGACAAAAAATACGACTTCAGAAGAGTCTTAAAAGCTTTCGGTGATGATTCTCTGGTGATATCAACCGGCAAAGAGTTCCAGACTCGAGGTGCAGTTGCTGTGAAGGATCGTCCACTGAGTGTAGGACGGCGCACGGAAGACGTCAGGAGGAGAGTCCCAATTCAAATTTAATCAATTCAAATCCGCTGTAGACCATTGAGAAAGTAAATATGAAGTTGTATTCAGCTCACTACTTCATCCAGAAATCCATCATCTGTTGAAAATAAGGGATTGACTTGATGCATTGCTTATGTTAGAGGAAAGAAATCATGTAATCATTACATGAATAATAGCAGCATCCTTTACACTACTTATAATAGATATATAAGTAGCACTGACAGTCTTGTGCTACAGATAATAATTTTGATAACAGTTTTATCACAGCGCCATTATTGAGCTCATGGCGCAAATAGTGGATCCTAAATAACAAAGTGGATCGGCTATCATGCCTTACACTATATTTGGTGCAGTCATTCATCATGAGCAGTAGTTTATATTTTTCTGCACGATTACCAAGACAACAGCCGAATACACTGTCATTTACACGCACTTTCAAAAATCTCTTTTTGAGTGTATTCAGCGACGCTAAACTCTCTCAATTCTATCGAACATGCTCCCAACCTGATCAGAAGACGCTTTCATGTACTAACTGATCAAAAGATGTCGCTAATCAGAGACAGCCACCATCCATTTCCCAGAGATACTCAAAACTTTATTTGTTTGAAAAAAGTGAAATTCAAATTTCAAACTGCAATTTGCAATTACAGGATCACTGATTTGTTAAGAACTGATGTCTTCATGGATCGAGCATGCGTCAACTGCAAGACACTTGTTTGAGAGCAATTGAATGATGGGAGCACTAAGATAAGATGGAGCTGATCCCCCGCGGCTTCCCGAATCTCGAAATTAAGCGTTCCTGACACACTCACACACTCCTCCATCAGCCTGATTCTACTGATGGATTTAAAGACCACGTTCTGCACACGACATCTGCCAAATGACACCATTTTCAGTGCATTTTAATGACAGGAAAAGTTGTGACGATTTCCTTTGAGGGCGTCAGTCACAACTTCGGTTTCAAAAGCAAGAAGTTTGCATTCCAATTTGTGAACGCCGTATGAATGAGAAGAATATACAAACATGAAGACGCACACTTACCGTATTCTATGAATGTCAGCCTGGCAAAAAAGACCTGAAGCATGCAGTGAGTCAGGAAATACTCGCCTCTGACCTGTAAACCGCACATGAATGATTCTATAAGGTTCATGAATGGTTATAAGAATAATTTTCTGGATAATTCTTGCATTAAGTCCTTCTCAAAGAATAGGTTCCTCGCTTTTAAGTTTGGTTGTTTTTCGCCCCGCCAGATGCCATCTATCATTGGCATGTTGGGCTAAGATAACCTCTTCTAGTTTCATGTGGTTCCTTTTGTCCTAATTAATTTCAAATAATTTTTATTTTCGGTTAGGTTCTGCTATGTTTCCTCAGGTTTGGAGAGACCTTCCATATCGTACATTCATTATGGTTGGCCTGGCCCCACCATGTGGTATAGGTTGGAGGTTAGGGGCCGAAACCTTGCTTCATGCAGCCACATGGTTCCTCCCTGATGACTCCATACATAGCAAACTTAATTTTGGTTTTTTAGGTTTCTAATTTTCACCTTCTGTTATTTTTAGTTAGCTTCTCGTCAGGTCCATGACGAACTCTTATTTCAGTTCCTATATGATAAAAATAAAATCGTTTAAGTATTAACTTATTTCCCTTACCGTCTTCAGTTGAGTAGACTTGCCTTTATACGTATTTCAGTACCTGCTCTATACTAGAGTAGGTTACTCTATGATGTCAGTATTAATTTACATTCATTCGTTCATGACTTTTAATTACGTAATTATTTACAGAATTCTCCACTAGGGTAATTGTTTAACTTTGGCATCTTCCGTTTCCTGAATCCTTCGAATTTTTTGACCGTGTCGTGTCTCGATTCGATCTACATGTGCCCTCCTACAATGGATGTTGCTCGTAGGTATGATTTAATATAATTATCACAGACGATATAATTACCCATGATGGGTCCTGCTCAACATGCTCTCCTCCCGATCTTGAACATCGACTGTCTCAGTGTGTCATCAAGGTACGTTCGTGGCTGAATTCCAACAACCTGCAACTCAATCTTGCAAAGACAGAAGTGATGTGGTGCTCATCACCGCAAACACGACATCTCATTCCCACCACTCCAATATTAGTTGATTCGGTCTGCATCTTCTGTGTTCATCTCAACTGAAACCTGAAATCTCTAAACTTCTGACAAGCTGTTTTGCATCACTGCGGCAGATACGATCCATCACGAGACCTGCAATACTATCTCTGATCACCTCCTTGGTTCATTCCCGACTTCACTGCTGCTCATTGATTCTGTTCGAACTCCCCATCTGCGCCCAACGACGACTTCAGTCCGTGGTGATTGCTGCTGCAGGACTCGTCTGCAATGCAAGGACAAGTGTTCAGATCACTCTTCTTCTGCGAGACCTGCACTGGCTTCGCATCCCTCAGAGAATTGACTACCGGCTAGCTGTCTTGGTGTTCCGCTGCCTCCACGGTACTGCACCAGTCTATCTTGCTGAGGAACATCGGTCCGCAGCATCCCTAGCAGGAGCAGTCGATCCGCTTATGCTCCCGCTCTCTGGATTCCCTGAAGTCGACAGAAGACAGTTGGTGCCCGTGCCTTTCCTCCTGTAGCAGTGCGTGTGTGGAACAATCTCCCAGTCGAAGTGACCAACCATTCCTCCCTTTCAAACGCTCCATCAAAACCTTTCTCTTCTCTCTATCTTATCCCAGTGCTAATTTAGTTGTGGATGTACTTTTTTGTGAAGTGGCCCAGCAGCATTTGTACGATGCACCACTATAATATTGTTCTATAAACAAATAAATAAATAATATTCATGAGATGGGCGGCAGCTGTTACGGGTATACGTTGACGTCAGCCTCAAGGCAAAGAATAGTCCGGGAACTACTGACACTTTCTGCCCAAATTCGCGCATAAAGGGCTTAGTAGCATGGATTTGTAGATCTTGAAACGCTGAATACAAAAATCAAATTCTTGAGTGTCACAGCCAGTCGCTTTTGGCTATAGGTAAGGTTAAAGGATTCCCATTCGAATTCAATCGTAAAATTCAATAAAGATCTATGGATTGTGAGACACTTGGCAATTTTCTTACATTTTCTTTTGCAGAAAGGAAACTATTTGTCAGCATGCCATGAAATTTGAAACATGATTGAGTTCAGAACATCAACTTTGATATAAAAGTTGAAGTGAGTCACATGATTCAGTATTTGATGTCTATACAATGAGTAAAATGGCCAAAATTAAGTCAAAACATGAAGTTTCTAATTTTTTAGAGGCTCTCAGACATCAAATACTGAATAGATATTTCTTGAATTTATTGGCTGTGACACTTGAGAATTTGATTTTTGTGTTTAGCGTTTTAAGATCTACAAATCCATGCTATTAAGCCCTTGTGCTCGAATGTAGGAAGAAAGTGTCAGTAGCTCCCGGACTAATTGATAGAAATGACGATTTGATACAGTTATTGTTGTACACTGACTTTGCATATGCTGTTATAGTGTCGTTTTCGCTTCTTCCAACTCGATCTGCAAATTGCTTGCAGATACACTATCAGCAAGTTCTGCGACAGCAAATTACTTGCAAGCCATCATTTTTCTTTTTGTGACCACATGGATTCTTCTATTGTAAATGAAGTACTGATGCAATGTCAAACATGTGTTACAGTACTATGCCGGTCAAAGATGTGTTACTTCCAACACTACCAAGCATCTTAGCTATGCATAGATATCTGGTAACTTCGATATCTGGAATTTCAGTATTTTTCATATTGCTATTTATATCTATGATCCATTGAACAGCTATGTCAAATATCCATGTCTACTTCAGCAAATACTTGTTTACCAGTATATCAACGGCGCTAATCAGAACAATAAGAGCCAATTTTACTCAACAGCAGCCACTCTTTGTCGAAAAACTGTCAATTTTAAGTCAAACGTGGAAATATTCAATATCACCCATAGAAATTGACAACAGTAAAACCTCTAGAATGGAAATTAAGTTTCATGCAATGCACAATAACGGCACATGAATCGCACGCATTTTCACTTAGATGCACCTGCTAACGTCTGTATCATTGGGTTAGAATCAGTCACATGAGTAAATCGAAGCTTTTAATTGGTTCTTCATGCCCCAACTTAGTTCCCTCGGATGTGCCGCGACCTTGAGTCAATTTCCATTCTAGCGAACTTCAGATAAACAGTTTATTTCTATGTTTAAAGGTAGTTGTTTAATGGAGACGCCGTTGATTACTTGACACCCACAATCTCTTTTCTTAGCACTCAGATATCTATGCGCCTGCATACATGTTTATGCTATTCAACACGTTTGCATATCAGTTGCAAATTGTTCCACAAATGACAGCGTTCAACCATTGTATTACAGAACGAGTGATTGATCTAGGCCTGTAACCTACAAGTGCAGACTTCATTGCTCATTTTAAGACATAAAACCTCGTGTGTCTGTTGAAGAGAAAAAAGTTTGATATTTCAAGACAGAAATGTGAATTATTGCGGTTTCTGCCTGTTATTTTCGGGTGATTGGTTTTGTGCATGTCTTCTCCGTGCGTCTGTTGATTACGTAATGAATATTCGTCCGACGTCAAAGACCATTGGTTATTTATGAATCAAACTGGATGAATGAGACTTCAAAAGGTTGTCAAATCTTCTTGCCTTTGTATTGATGAGGAATCACCGAATTTGATTTTCCAATTCTGTACGCAACATTGGGTTTTCATATCTAAATCACTTGTAACGAACCTCTAATGAAGCGGAAGCTAGTCAACAAACGTGATTCTATTGTATGGCAATCACCAGACTCCAAGAATGAGACGAAATGTAACGAATTCGACTGGACAGTGATAAGGAACTAATTGGGGATCACTTATCGTAGTCTTTTATTTAGACAGTCATATAGCCCGCAATGAGCGGCAGCGGTGATAGAGGATGGATAAGCGATTCTCTGGGATATAGGGAGCTATGTTAGAGAATCATATAGCCATCCTCTATCCGTAATTCAGAAAATACCACTCTTATTTGTAATGCTATTTCAATATCCACATAAAGTTCTATCTATGTTAATTCCCTTGCCCTGAAGGCATAGAGCGTTACCAAGACAACTGGATGAGGATTAGCATAGATACGTCTGAACTCGAAGATATCTAATAAGATATCTACAAATAAATGTCTCAGAGCGATGATTTTTAAAATCTATCTATGCCCCAAATAGGGCACACTATCCAGGCCTAGAGATAAGAGTGGTATTCTCTAAAGCAGTTAGAGAATGATAAACATATGATTAGCAAGGATATCTCGTGACGACTAACCAATTTTGCTATCGGGCTTACGCCTTCGGGCAATTAATTGGTTAGTCGTCCCTCCTATCCCGGCCAATCACATGAAATCCTCCTCTATCCGTTATAAAATATGCCAGACCATAGATATAGACCACATATACTAGGACCATAGATATCTGCGATAGAATTCCTCTCTACCAAGATTTTCCCTGGAAACAAATTTTATCAAATTTAGAAGGGATTCTAAAATACGATTCTACAACTATGTAATAATCTGGTATACTTTATAACATAAAAGCAGGGAAATTTGGACATTTCCAAGCCAGTTTGGGGTAGTCAATTGAAGGATTAGTCCTCGCGCGTTGGATTCGTCTATTCGGTGGATTCGCGCGAATCCCATAATACTACAGATTATAATGAATATCAGTTTGTGATTTAATGTGATAATGATACCTGCTTGCTTGAAGTAAAGTTGTGTCACCGACACATCACCTTTTTATATTACAGTGCGTTCATAAAGTCACTGTGCACCTAATAATTCAATCCCTGCTCAGTATTTTGTTGCTTAGAAATAGATTGCCAGGGCATTATGAATAGTAAAGTTCCTTTGTAAAAACATCAATTACTACGTGATAACAAAATATATATTTATATCTTACAAAAACTGTTGAAAATGTCCACCTTGCTCACGAATACAGAGGTCTATTCGACGTCTCATATTCTCAAACACTCGGTGAATTTCTTCGAGACTGATAGCGGCAATTTGTTGTCGGATGTCTCTTAACTCATGTAGATCTTGTGGCTTGCTTCGGTAGACCTTCTGCTTTACCGCTCCCCACAAGTAAAAGTCCAAGACACTCAAGTCCGGGGATCTTGGAGGCCAAATTCCTTTGGAGATTATTCTGGTTTGGAATATTTCACCCAAGCATCGAAGTGAGGAATTGGCGGTATGCGCAGTTGCTCCATCTTGTTGGAAGTAAGCAGTTGTTTTTTCATCGTCAGTTAATTCGTTGACGAACGAAGCAATGATTTCATTACAATATCTTTCTGCTGTAACAGTCTCGGTAAAAATATTGGTCCAACTATTCGCCTTCTGACATGGCGCACCATACCCCAACTTTGAGAGAATGTAATGGCTTCTCAACAAATTCGTGCGGGTTTTCGCTAGACCATATTCGGGAGTTCTGGCTACTGACATACCCTGAAAGATGAAACCAAGCTTCATCAGAAAAGAAAGTTTTATCGTGTACATCATTTCCATTCAGATTTTCTTTGAAAAGAAGCAGTACTGAAGACGCCTATCATGATCGGCATCCTTCAATTCATGCTGGCAAGAGATGCGGTATGGATATAGGCCTATGTTCTTTCTCACAGAAGTATGAGCCGCCCCGAGAGATGGACCCACTTCTTGAGATAAGCGACGCATCGACTTGCTTGGGATATGAGTCATAGCTTCGGAAATGACAGTGACCTTCTGCTCAGTTAAGACTGTTGGTCGACCTGAACGTGTTGCATCGTGCACGGAGCCAGTTTCTCTGAACTTATTGATCAGATTCCTAACAATGTTTCGATGAGGCAAATCAGTTGTAGGAAATCTCTCTAAAAACTCATTCTTCACATCATCAGTGTGTTCACCAGTGGCTCGGAAAACATGTTCGACCAAGAAGATTCTCTCTTGTATTGACAACACCATACTTAGCTTGGAAGTGCAATGTCAAGCTCTCGGGTGCTTCGAAGTGACTGATATTCAACTCGCTGGTCACTATGTTGAATGTCATAAACCAGTCAACTGCGCCTCCTGAAACATGTAAATGGCTCTGTGCAGATGCCAGATATCTGTGATTAATTATTACGAGCGTTTGCTTTGACAAAATGTTGTTCAGAACAGGTGCACAGTGACTTTATGAACGCACTGTATAACTCAAAAACAGGATTTTCTATAGTGTCAAGATTGCCTCGCTTATCCATGTACGTGTGATCTATGCATATTGCGCAATGAAAACTTTTATAGAATTATAAATAGTTCGTAGGCTACAGGCCATCTCAAAAAAATAACTCAGTATTAAGTGTCCATTTATAGTGGTTGCCGCTATCGGGGAAAAAGAGGTTGTGTTCTTGGTAGAAACAGGTTGATGGCTAAGATCAATCGTATTGATTACAATCTGTATGTACAGGCTCGACGTTTTGCATGGATTCTATGCACCAACATACGCTAGTATTTTAACTCTTACGTGGGTTTCAATACTGTGACAGACAATATCTAATGAGTACAGAAATGTGATTATTTTGATTCACTTATAGAATCTAAGATTCATGCGATTGAATCGAATTCGTTCAGGCGGATTCGAATATTCGCGCCAAACCCTGTTTGTCAGTGTTGTTTTAATTCAGCAACTATTGAAAGACAATTTATGCACAACATGCATGAGGCTCGCCTCATATTTGATTCTGGTCTACTTAAAGCTAAGCGTCGACGTTTTAACCACTTCACATTGTTCCTCTTGATTTTCAGTTTTTACGTTTTCTTATTTTCAAGTTTTTTCTTAAAAGCCCGACACGCGTCGATTTCCATATAAGACGTGTATGCGATGCGCACTTTTCAAAAATAGGTAAATCAAATGCGGGAATTTGACCTTTGAGTAGAAGTTGATTGAATCAATCAATCATAGTCGGTGCATGCGTCTGGCCATGAGTTTGCATTGTAGCCTCCGTATGCTTTGAAAACTGACAGACACTCTGTCTGGCGAAAGTCCGGAATATTTCAAAAAATAGTATAGAAAAGCAACTGTTTTTCCAATGAATCACTGATGCATAACTAAGCTATTTTCAAAGCAAATTAATATTTTTCATTTAAAATTTTCTATTTGCTGCGGTCAGCCTAAAACTAAATCGTTTGAACACTTCATCATATCCCTTCAGCCTTGTTCAACGCATTTTAGTGAACTTTGTTTAATTGACTAAAATGCATTCGTAATTCGCTACTGTTCGCATCAGTGAAGACAGTTCATGCATAGTAGTTACATTGTTGTGTGACATTGTGAACAATTCATATGGCCGCGAAATTAGTGTTGAAAAATGTCATTGGCTATTTGTAAATCATTCAGGAGTAGATTATTTAATCAGCAGAAACTGCGTCAAAACAAAGATACTAAAAATTGTAATTAAAACGCATTATGGGAGATAACGAAAATCTCTTACACAATTACAATTCCTGTGAAATGTTCAACACTTTAATTCATTCCCCAGAGAGCTTACAAATCGTGGACAAAAGCAAATGCAGCATTGAGTAATGAAATTCTATGGAAGTTTTTGGAAGATTTGTTCCATTATCAAAATTGAATTTCCAGTCGAAATATAATCCACTCAATCATATGAATCTCAGCAATGCTAAGAAATTGGATCTGGATTCTACTGACAGCTGAAAGGGGCAAAATTGGCCTTCTTGAGCGGAGAAAATAGAACTTAGAAAAATTTACAGGAAATGGCAGAATTCCTACGATCTATTATGAAACAGTATATTCAGAAATGAGAGAGTCGAATAACCCTTGGTTCTGAAAGTGTTGAATTCCGTGAAGAATTGTAAGCATTGATACACCATGGACATCTAGACATTACAGCTGTTGATATTAAAGCTCGCATTGACATCTGCAGTACCATGCACAACATAAGAACCTCCAATACAATGGGATCAAGGACTCCTAGATACGCACGTATAAATGCACCTGGACTGAAAGCTGAAATTCATTTCGACGCAAGACAGTCGTAAAAAGAAGTGAACGTTTCTGTAAGTCGGAAGAACATGTGATTGGAACTGACTGATCGTCATTGACTGAAAATGGAATATTGACTACACCATGTGAAGCAAATGAATTAAAATGAAATTCGTCTATTGCTATCGTTTATTAGGGGAAAATAATATCACAAAATCGTATTTAGGTAGTTGAAAAAAAGACAGTTAATTAGCCATAAATAAATAAATTATTACTGCAAAGAAAACCTCTTAATACCAAACCAACCCAAATTACGAGTATCTTAATATTAAAAAGGTTATTAATAATTTTCAAGACTGGAATTGTCTGCTTACCTGACAAGGGTCTGAAGTCCTAATGACTTGATAATTCAAGCAGAATCGTTAAGAAGGTTTTTAAGTGTTGAACACTGCTATATATCCGGGAGTCCATGAATAAATGAAGCCATAGAAATCGAATGATCTGCAACACATAAAATGAACAATCAGATATCATGGTTCAACTGAATGCTAACAGTAAAAAGTCTGCGTGATCTTTCCATAGATGTCTACAAGTCCCTTGAAATACCCTGTGACATTGTCATTTTACAGGCGCTAAAATCGATGAGTACATGCATGGTTTTGACATTCATTTCATCGCTTGGTATACAATCTAGATGTCTTATTGAAATGACATTTGGCTTGTAGTCCGAATGCGTTCTATCTTAAGATACTCATAGATTTCATCAATTTTGTTTGACTATGATCCGTTGATCTATCGTATTGACGGCTTGCTAAACCGATGTTTTGAAATATTCTCAGATTCCTAGGGTTGTACATTCCTAGGAATGTCATCACACATGATAAGGTGAGAATCATAGTGACTCGAATATTCTTTCAGCCTTCAGTGAACAGGACCTAAGGCAATTAGCATGTTCAATGAATGCTGAGGAAATGATTGGATTAGTTTAAATTCCATCTCAATGAATGCCTAGAAAAGAGCAACTCTATAATGACTGATGAAGCTCAATAAGGTACTATAGAACCACATAAATGCCTACAAAGCACCATGATGCATGATCAATGTCTACAACTTGCTGTAAAACACTATGAAGCTCTACATAGATGTCAACACCAGATACAAGTTTACAACACGTGTTACAAGTTTTGTCATGTACGTTCCGGCAGTACTCTTGTACTCCTCTCCTCTTCTTTGCGACCTCTCTTATCATACCAAGAAAAATATCAATTGCATTCATAATCGCGCTCATACAATCATTTGTGATATTGATTGTAAGTGTGATGTAATCACTGTCTTTTTTGCTGAAATGTGAATATGATGACCATCCTTTGAATTACTGTGTACTCTGACATCTCTCTTATACTAATCACTTTTGCTTGCCCAAAACAAGAACAGCTAGAAGAGGTAACTCTTTTTTCTCATGGGTGTGTGTGCTGTATAACAGATTTATGTTCTGACAAAACTGAATTTTATTCTGTACGCGTTACACTTAGTTGGATGATGTTTTTGTCTGTCCACTAAAACAGTGTCCTAACTTGTAGTGACTTAGGTTTGAATAGCAGAAGATCCCAGATTCAAGTGAGCTTTCATTTATTAATATTTTTTCAAAATAATGCTGTCGAACGTTTTCGGCTATCGTCCACTAGCCATGTTCACGACAAAGTGACAAAGACGGTTTGTAAAGACACTTGGAATCAGATAAACCACAGCAATCAACGCAGCCGACCAATCAGACACGAGATGAATACTTGCACACAACAATCTCGAAAGGCATGAAAGCTGAACAATAGACAAACGTGACAAAGGCAACCAACAATAGACAACAAGATGACTGACATCGCTCCGCAATGAAGTATGTGGCCGGAACAAGATATAAAACGCATAGAAAAGGGGCTATATACAAAGTACCTAAGATATGTATGTGAAACAAAGTGAAAAAGAAATTCAAACAAAATAAATGAATAAATAAAAGGTGAAAAATATACAGAATAATAATTATATCAACAAATATGTGTAAACACAGTTTAAAAGAAAATTGTGAGATAATAAAACTATGAAATATATACAGGGTTAAAACAACTCCATCCCAGGCACGGTCCAAAGAGTGGAAGACCTGATTCCCTCCACCTCTTTGCCTGGTATGCCAAGCCTCTTTGAAAATCCTTTCTTCTCCCTGTTCAAACT
The DNA here is from genome assembly GCA_907163375.1 of Prostheceraeus crozeri. Taxonomy (NCBI): domain Eukaryota; kingdom Metazoa; phylum Platyhelminthes; order Polycladida; family Euryleptidae; genus Prostheceraeus; species Prostheceraeus crozeri. The sequence goes on from CAJQUW010013125.1 coordinate 32,697, forward strand.
CCTGGCCCCATCCTAGTCCATATTGTGTCCCTGCTGATGGACATGCTGCACAATCTCGGAGGAAGTTGAAAAATTGCTCACAGTCCGTCTGTGCTCCTTGAGCCGCTCTTCAAGCGTTCGAGCTGTCTCCCCAACATGATCCGCTACATGATGAAAACAAATATACGCGCTCTCTCTCTCACACACACACACACACTGCCATGGAACATGCTGAGCAAGAAGAAACACGATAAGTTGTGTAAAGTGCAATACAGCTCTACAATGTCAAGACTATCACTCGACCATCTGTCAAGGTTCAGAGCTCGTGTCAGCCGCTAATGTATTCCGCAAAGGGCTTTACATTTATCCCAAACAGGCTAGGATTTGTAATCTTGTTCTCGACTACAAACTAAGTAGCATAATTATCCTGACTCAAGGATATGCTGACGTACAAAGAAGTGGGCGACTTCCTCACGTTGTACTTGAACATGATGTTTGAAAGCAGATAATCTGCATGAACTCTATCCCTCTAAAGTCTTTGAGACTCCAATGTTCAGTCAATCATATCGAACTTATGAAATAAAAAAAGTCGTTCATGAGTTATCGTCTGGAAACTCAAGTTTTATTAAGATTATCAAGTTGTTCAACAAAGATTGACATTTGGATAAATTGAAGAAACGTGATTAAGTGATTGATGTGAAACAATGACATGACACCTGCTTCTCATGAGAGAGCCTGATACAGCAAAGCCACTGACGTGCACTTATAACAGAATGCACTCGCAAGAAAAGTCGACGTTTATCAGCAACATGTAGTCCGGCAGCTGCAGGGAATGAGACTTTCACAGAATGATGTTACCTTCTGCCTATCATGAATCAGCGCGTCTGTCGAGTTCTACCCGATTCCTCTTCTTGTCAGACAGGATCAAGGAAAGACACATCCAATGGCAAGCAGATTTCAGTTCTCTGCAAAAATGAAATTTTCTTTGATTTAGGAAAAAGTACAAAGTCTAGAACCATAATTTTTGACATGAAATGTCACTTCCTGACTTGCTTTGTGGTGAATTTTGTAGTTTCCCCCACGATTCTCATTGCGAGAGGAAGACAAAAGATGTGAATATTTTTAACTCGAGATTTAGCCTTCTCTCAATGGGGCATTTTCCGAGCGCCCCCACTCGGCTTTTGTGATTATCTATATTTTGATAGGAAGAATACTTTGTGTAATCTCAACTTATTTCATCCTGGATTGATGCCGCAATAGACATTAGAAGTGAATTTACCGAAATAAGCCAAAATATTTCAGACATTCAAATTTTAAAATAGATCTGACGCCAAAAGTATTAAGGCACG